>AZIM01000049.1:164983-177667 GCA_000516915.1 Ophiophagus hannah
GACTCTGTAAACCGCTTAGAGAGCACTGTAAAGCATGGTGAAGCCATGTATAAGTCTAAGTGCTATTGCTATTCCTGTGCTGTATACATATATCTTACACCCCATGGATTTTTTTTCCCAAAGTTTTCTAACACGTCATTATCAGGGATCAACAAGCATCCCAAGAGGCAAAAATCAATATATATTTTAATGCTGTGTTCCATTCTTGGCCCATTCTCTTCCAGATGATAAAAAACAAACTTTGGTCTAAGAGCTTTCCTGGATCAGTTTCTGTTTAAGGCTATGATCTCAACATGTGGTATGCACTGAGACAAAAAAGAAATCTAACAATCGAACGTGTAGCACCCTATGGGGAAATACGTTTAGGCTCCAATATTTATTTGCAGAAATGAAACTGTAAATGGCAAGGACCTGAAATTTAGGTACCTTGGCCAAATAAGCTTTATTACACATTGCATCTCAAATTTGCTCCTATGTAACCTCTGCCATTGCAATAAAAGAAATTCCAGAGCATTGATTATGCCACAGACCCTGTTTCTTTAAATAGCAACATGATGCATACTACCGCATTGCTTAAAGAGGAATATGACAGGCTGCCATACCACCTGCGATGTGTCTCATGTACCTTTTCATTTCAGTTGCTCCTCCTTGCCCTCGCCTTCCACACAATTAATTGTTAATAATGGTGAATTCCTGAGTTTGGAATTAAGCAAGAAGAAAAACTCAAACTGCATGCATACCATTCACAGCATATACTAAGATAAGAGAACCATGTGAAAATTGGATGCTATAATTTAAGGATATTAATCACATTGAAAACTTTATTTCGGAACAAAAGGTGATATTGTAGATCAGGAATGTCCAAATACAGCCCTGGGTAGCTAGTAATGTGGCCCCACAAGATGGTAGACTTTTAACATTATTATGAGATTTTATATTATGAAACTATGTTATATTTTATATACGGCCCAAGACAATTCCTCTTCGCTCAATATGGCCCAGGAAAGCCAAAAGGTAGGACAACCATGCTGTAGATAATTTGCAGAATAAAAACAATAGTTCAAGTCTTAAAAGCTTTCCCTGCAACTAACTAGAATGGCAAATAAAAGTGAAAATACCTGCCATAAGAACTTTAAGACTAGAGTACAAGTAGTCCTTGAATTAAGACCGTAAAGGAGCTTGCCCACCATGATAGGCATAATTCATGATGGTCGTAAGTTTTTTACGACTTCTGCAGCAGCCATTAGATAAATCCATAGTCCTTAACTGAACTCCACAGTTGTTAAGCAAACCAACAGTTCACTAAGGGCGCAGTTTTGCTGAAAACTGGAAGTAAATGCAAAATGCAGTCACATGACCACAGAGGGCTGCAAACATCAGACTGAAGTGCAGTCATGGGGAAGCAACCACGACAACTTCAAATCTGCATTATAAGTATCCCCAGATAGGTCCATCAGAACTCTGAATGATTGCTAAGCGACCTTTCATAAGTTGAGGACTAACTATATAAACTTGGGCAGTAATTTAGATTCAAGGGCAAAACAGTGTGCTGGGCACCAGGTGGGACAGCATCACCTGGAAGTCTCTGGACCTCTTCCCAGGTTCAAGTGGTTGCCTTCAGCTGTTGTACTGTGATCTCCAAAAAAGTGAGTTTGGCTTGAGTGTTGCAAACAAATGCAGCATGCCGGCTCAGGTGTGGCCCAAAGAACCATTTTGCCTTTGAATCCATCCCTATATGTATAATCCATTATACAAATAATGCATTTGGGATCAAGTATTTAAAAAGGGTGACTCTGAGAGCTGCATTTACAAAATTAGAACACATCCTTCCTGTTTCACCTTGGCCTAAAATGGGTACCATCGTATGGGTGTTTATTCTCATATGCTTTTTCTTTTCCTTTTAACGATTTACTTATCATTTACTTAGGTTTTTTTTAAATGCTATTTTGAAATTATTCCCTTAGTCTATATTTCTAGCATTAAACTACCTTTCTCAAAGGAACTATTCTGCTTTTCATACTGCAAGATGAGCAAAAACAGGCAGAAAATATACACATTCTTATTTAAAAATGAACATTGATCACGTCCATTCTAGTTCTCAGATAAATCTGTTCCCGGGGGCGCTCAGAAGTGGCTGTTTGCGAGCATTTCAGGGAACAATCTGCAATTGACTGAACTGGCAGAACCCCTTTCAAAACCTCCCCTGTGTTTCTCAAGATTCATAGCTTTCCCAAAGCAACATATAAAGCAACCACTGGAGGGTAGTTGCAGCCTCTCGAAAGCGCTGCATTTTCCTTCCACCTTTTTATCCCCCCCCCAAATATTGCTGGCATTGCTGGTTTTATTTACCCCTCCAAATATTGCTGTGTTATTTTAGGAATGGAGAAAGAAAAGCTTATAGCTTGATGAAAAGGACCCAGTGCACTTCATAAAGAAGCAAAAGCTTCCATAGCCACAGTCAAAAAGGGAATTTGGATCTCTCATCCATTCCAATTAAAAGATTTTTTAAAGCAGATCTAAATCTGTGTTCAGTCGGTTCCTAACTCTCTATTAATTCCACTTCTGCTATCTTCATTCTTCATCTTTCGCAGCTGCTTCATACTGCAACTACTTCCAAGTGCAAATCAGCACAGGTGGCTTCCATGTCCACAACTCTAATCTCTACAAACCCACAATGAATGGAGACCTTCTACACCAGGGGTCTCCAACCTTGGCNTCTGGGAGTTGAAGTACACAGGTCTTAAAAGTTGCCAAGGTTGGAGACCCCTGTTCTACACAGAACCTAAACCACTTAGAAGGTAGTCAAACAGGGCATGAAAATATTTAACATTGTGTATGTCAAATCTTTCTTCCATTCCACAGTAGCTATTGCCTTCCCAATGTTTTCCCATTCACTTTTACTCTGTGTGTGAATGCATAAGTGCATGTGTGTTTGTATGTGTATACCACTGAATCAGTGTAGACACCTGGTGACTGGTGACTTGTAACCACAATTTGCTTTGCAAGACTTTTGGATATGGTTTGCCATTGCTTGCTTCCTAAGGCTGAGAGAGAGAGTGACCAGCCCAAGGTCAACCAACTGGCTTTCTGCCTAAGGCAGGAATAGAACTGATGGTCTCTGGGTTTATAGCACGATGCCTGAACCATTGCACCAAGCTGTCTTTCTGCTTTGGCTCTACTCAAAATCTATATTTTGGCTTCCCCCTTTTTAGAAATGGGAAATAAAAATTATCTCGTTATAAACTTTTTTTCTTCCTTATCTTTAAAGGTTTACATTATTAACATCATAGTGCTCATAATCTCTAATTAACAATGCATAAATATCACAATACCCAAATAATACAATGTATCATTGTGCCTTATGATAAAACTACAGTATATATGAAATGGATTAGGCATGAATCTAACTGTATCTGAAGAATAATTCAAACCATTTTTACATGGAAAGACTATTTAATATGATAGCAAGAGTGCAGAGGCCATGTCTGCAATCTGCCTATGTTCCTAAAATCCATATGATTACCTCCTCCATTAAGACATCGAGGCTAACTTGTGTACATCCAGGAGGATACCTTACTGTTAACCAGGAGCAAGAGATTAAGAGATAATCTATGTCATAGACAACATCTGAAACAACTATAAGAGCTCACTGTATCCCTTCCTTCTACAGGTACTATAGTATCCCAATCACATTTACAGAGGCTGGGAAATTGATTTAAAAATTAAAACATATATTGCTCCCTGAGTTAGGGGACTTTATAGACTTTCTATTTTTAGAAAGGACTATGCTACATATCCACAGCAAAAAATCTTGGAAGTAGCAGAGGTGCTCTTCAAGAGTAACAACATGTTATGGTCTCTAATGTCTTATTCCCTAAACCAGGGGTGTCAAACTCAGGTGGGCCAGATCCAGCCAGTGGGATGCTTAGATCTGGCCCATGGGGCCAGCCTGGAGATAGCAAAGGACCAGCTCTTGGTGCCTCTGCTAGCAAAAATGGGGCGCAGGGGGCTGCATGTGGGCTCCTGCACCCTTTTTTCAGCCTGGACAGCCTCCTGCAGCACCCTGCTAGCCAAAATGGGGTGGGGGGGACCACGTGCACCCCCCATGACCCATTTTGGCCAGCAGGGTGCTACAGGAGGCATCCGTCCTATCTGCCATCCATCCCATTTTCTCCCCCAGGCCGGCCCGCAGAGGACAACTACAATGCTGATCCGGCCCTCAAAGAAATCCAGTTTGACACCCCTGCCCTAAAGGATAGTGGCTTCTTAAGAATAAGCCAGCCATTTGCGTACGCTCAGATGCTGGACCGTAAATAAAGAAACTGAGTCAACATCCATGTTTATAGGCAGGGGGCAAAAAGGAGTCCTTAAACCATAGTCTTCAATCATGGTCTGATTTGGATGATGCAGTAATTCACAGTAGAGCATTGTGCAAGCTAAGTTTGTATCTCAATAAGATAAGTCCAATATAGATTAGTGCCGGTCTAATGCTTGTCTTAATACTAAACATAATTTACCAGCTGGATTTATACCAGGCACTGACTATGTCCTTATCTGCTGTCTTAAACCTACCCAATCTATCTTCAATAAGCATTATTTGGCACTATATTTATTCAAGCATTTATATATCTACTTACTGAAACAACGTAAGTCAAGTATAAACCATAACTTTGCAATAAAATTCTATAAAACCATTTAAAGATAAGATTTAATCAGGAGTAAGAGATTTACACATTAAAATGCGGTTCCAAATAAAGCAACCAATTAACCCTAAACCCTAACCAATTAAAGAAAAATAAACCAACATCCACATCCATAAAATATATCCAATGTGGGAGCAATTCAATCCCCACAAAATTGTCTTCAGTGACCTCTTAAAGGACAACAACTATGAAGAGCCCCATGCAGACTTCTCAGTGGAAGCTGTTCCAGAAAACAGCTTCTCTTGGAGGGAGAACCCTGAACCACTAATTCAGCACAAAACAGAAACATCCATCTCAAAATAGGTATTCCCAAAACTAGGTGCAGGGAATCCTCAACTTACAGCCATAACTGAGGCCCAAATTTCCATTGCTAAGGAAAACTGTTGTTAAGTGAATTTTTGCCCCATTTTATGAGCTTTCTTGTCACAGTTGTTAAATGAATCACTGCAATTGTTAACTTAGTAACATGGTTCTGAAGTGAATCTGGCTTCTCCATTGACACTGCTGATCAGGTCATACAAAAGATGATTCACATGACTCTGCGACACTGCAACAGTCATAGATACAGTTGAAAGCGTCTGAATTTTGATCACATGACCATGGGGATACTGCAACGGTCGTAAGTGTGAAAAATGGTCCTAAGTCACTTTCAGTGTTGCTGTAACTTCGAACAGTCACTAAACAAATGGTTGTATATCAAGGACTACCTGTACTCAGTGGTGGGATTCTACCGATTCGGACCAGTTCACACAAACCGGTAGTTCTGGTAGGCATTTGGCCCCAGCCACCTACCCGTGCTCTTTCCTGTACTTTATTTCCTGGTTTTTTAGTACAGCTGATGTGCTGTTTTAGTCACCAGGGCTGCAGGAGAAGGTAAGTATTAGAGTTGAAAATGGGCTTTTTTAAATGCAGAGTGCGCACACAAAGCACGTGCGCGCACTCAACGAACCAGTTGATACACTGATTGAATCGCACTGCTGCCTGCACTGATACTATACCTCGTACATAAATTAAAAAGCAATGCAAGATTATCTCGACACTACTGAACTAATCCATTTAAAAAGTCATCTGCTTTTGAAACCAGATGACAACTATATCCAGGGAGAGTTAAACAACAACAACAAAAATACCCAAGAACATTTCATAACCTGATTCTTAAAATCATTTCCTGGGGTGATTAATTGTGTTATCAATTAATCTATATATGAACAAGGAAACTTTTGTGAATGTTTCCCATTCACTTCTCAGACCATCTGTCCCTTACAAAGTGTTTTCAAGTACTGTACATAAAAACTACTTCACCCATTTGGCTTTGATTCCATTCGTAAGAACTCTATAGTTTTGTGACTGTGATTATATTACCCTTTTATCTATTTCTTTTAGTAGTCTTATGTCTGAATAAGAGTGAATATAATTATGAAAGTGAAAACGGAAAGAGGAGGGGGAAAACAGGACGTATAAAACACTGTGATAAAACACTGTGTTTGTGTGTGTGTGTATTTCACAACTGTAACAATTAATGTAGGCAAATATTTATCACACCATTATTTCCTGCTGGTAATTAAGGTCATGTGTGGACTGATCCCTCCTCTTCCTCAAAGGGTAAGAAGAAATTTTCCAGGCTAGAGAATGAGACGGCTATATTTAAAATACAGCAGGGCAGGATTATTTGTCCATTTTTTCCTTTTTCAAAAGAGGGCAGCTGAAGGCAAAGTGGGGTTAGACAGATCCCTCCACCACCCTGGTTGACTCATCAGAGAACAGATACTGCCATTAAGCCAGCTGCTATTGAACATCTGGCATGGATATTCATTTGCCATCACAAGTGGTAATGACTGGGTTCACACATTGTGCTAATCTCGTAATGTTTGTCTTAGTTCAATTTAGCCTGCAGTATGAATCCTTATTTACTTCGTATATTGCATTTAAAGCAAACAATAGCTTAGAATGTGGTTAGGCTCCCAGTACAAAGTATCAGTATTTATTTCATTGACTATTGAGATTACGACACGATTAGAACATAGTGCTTCAAAATTCTGTGTGGATTTGGAGAATTGTTAAAGGATGTTATAGCTTGGGAGTCTCCCAAAAGAGAAGAAGGGCTGTGTAGTCTCTGAATTCCTGAAGGGGGTCAAGAAATCAGCTTCTGACTCCTATCGTAAGCCTCAGTAATCTAACAAAACAATAATATGAGTCTAAGGAAAGACTGAACATCACAAAAATATTTCATAAAGTAGGATGCAGCTCGTGTGTGTGTGTGTGTGTGTGTGTGTGTGTGTGTGTGTGTAGCAGTTGACACTATAGAAAAGATTTCCTCAGTTTGTCTAACTTAAAAAAAATAGAATCAAGTCCATAGCCAGAACTGCAAAGGGGAAAAAAAATTACAGGCAAACAGCATCTTGCAAGCAACAGCTACAGCACCTCAAACTTGTTTGAATGCTCTTCCTGATCCAAATGTAATGAAGGGGGAGGGAACATGACTCCAGGGCACAAGTCAGCAGCCTACCATAATGCATACATATGGAGCACAGCAGCTAGCATCTGTCTAGTCCTCCAGGTACAGCACTAGAGGAAAAAAGAAGAGTACTAAAATGGTGTGCCAAAAAATACAAATGGAGGTTACAGTCCTATGCACAGTTAAACCCCTTCAATCCTATCAACTTCAATGGGGTTTTAATCATCCAATCAGCAATGTTAGCCTAATGTCTGAATGCATTGGGGGCTTCTGTTCAGATCAGCACATCTCTGTTTATCCAGGCATGCTTGTTAAATTTAGCAACGTCAATTGTAGGCGTAGACTGAAATTCAGAAAAGGCTATTTTATAAAATATTCAAAATGGAAACAAAATTGCATGGATACACATACCATGGGTTTTCCCCCCACTGAATTAAACCTCACATTTTCATCATATTTATCTATGGAACAGTCAAATATAGCACAATAACAATACCGCAGTATTAAAACCTCTTTATCTGTCATAATCCAGTTATACTTTATGGATTGTGAGCAGTTCTCAGAGTTTTTCCTAAAGGAGAGAGACGATACGTCTTCCAAACAGAATAGCAGCCATGGTGTCTTAAACTTGCTTACAAGTGTACTCATTTAAGGACCACTTGTTCAGCAACCATTCAAACCTACAACAGCGCTGAACAAACGGTAGTTATAACCAGACCTCATACTTTTTGCTATGACACCATTGCAATTTGCAATCTTCTTCTTCTTTGCCGCCAATCAAAGTCCACAAGAAAACTAGCCAAAAACGAGGGTCATCTAAGGTCCTCGCTTAATGACCCATGCGTTCCTCACTTTATGACAGCAGTCAGGATTGTCATCATTGCCTAAAAGCAGAATTTCCAGTCACAATTAGCATCATTCACTGAGAACCACTTGTATTCCTATAGCAAGTCCCAATGGTCAGCTTTGGCTTCAGGCCTACACACACATCCCTGAGAATAAGCCTAAGTTCAGTCAAAAAATAAATGTTTTTATTTTTTTATTTATTCATGTTAGTTGTAAAGTTTATTGGCCACCCATCTTACCACAGGGTAGCTCTTTTACTCTTCAGCACACATTCCCCTCATAATTGAGCCATCTACATTACTGGATCCAATATGTCTAAGCTTCACAGCAGAGCTTGACAATAAATCTTGATGCTTCAGACACTTAACCCATTATTAGGGGATAGACTTACTCAGCAGAAGGCTGTTGGATAGGACTTGGCTAAGTCAGACTTTACTGCAGACAAAAATGAAGCCATGTACAGATAATTTGTCCTCTGCGGTGCAAAGAAGTCAAAGCTTTTAGATAAGTCTAAGCTCCAGAGCTTAAACTCCAGTCATTTTTCTCCCTGTCTCACCATGTTAACAATGATTGACAGCTCATTTGGCAGCCCTGGACAGCTCTCCTGGATTTCTAAAAGGCTTCCTTGGAAGCAGAACTGTGGGTACTCCTTGCCAGATTCAGCCCTTTTGAAGATGACACTTCCTGTTTTATGAGCAGGTGACAAGGTTAAGCCCTCTTATCCTTGTTATTAGGTGGGAGGGGAAGCCTTCAAAACCAGAAGGGAAGCAACTCTTGACCTTTCTATCCACATTTACTCTAAAATAGGAAATTACATCAAAGCAGTCCTGCATAAAACAAGAGAAAATCAAAAGTAATGAGAACACAAAGGATTTGAAAGGGTGGGCTAGATGGGAAGGAGGACCATTTGATGGTTTAAAAAAATGTGATTGAAGGTTATTATCACAGAAGAAACATTAGTGTTCAGCTATGGGGAGAGGCAGTTTCTTCCTCTACGACAAGGTTCATACAGTTGTAATTCTGCCATCTTCTGCAGCCAACGTGGTCACTGCATTTGAGAACATCAAGGGGAAGAGTAGTTCAGTACAATCACACACATTCGTAAAAATATATATAAAATCTTAAGATTGTTCCATTTAAAACTGCCTTCCAAGCAAATATGGTCAGGTACACAGAATTAAACTTTTAACTTTGTTTTCTATTGTAGTTATCTGTTATATGAATGATTATGCTTCTTATTTGAATTTTTGATATTGAAATATTTTATTATGATAAGGATGCCTATATCCATGGTCTGTAATTGCTTCTTGCCACTATCTATGATTGCTATCCTGTTATCCTTCCCATCACTGATTTAAATACTATTGCATTGCTTGGACGGCACTTCAATGGTGAAATTTAATGGCTTTGCCTCCATCTACCCGTTTTTTCTGAATAGATTTGCCAGAGTACTTTAAAGAAATTGTTTTATCCACACACACACATACCCAGAGAATCCCTCTTTTCATCAAGTTTAACTTTAATTAAGGTTAGGAAAGGAAATCCTATTTTTAAAAATGAATACCCTGATCAGGGGTGGGATGCTACCAGTTCTGCCCGGTTCTATAGAGGCTGTAGCTCAGCAGACACCAAACCAGTTCTGTGTTTGCTGCTGTTTGGCCCACCCACCCACCTGGGCTCTTACCTGTCCTTTATTTCCTACTTTTTCAACCTCAGCTGCTTTGCGCGGCACAGCTCAGGTTGAAAAAGCAGGGAAAAAGAGGCTTTTCAAACGCTGCGCACCTGCGCGCAGCGCTTTTCAGCTGTCCGGGCAGCACAGCCTAAGGTTGTTTTACACATGCGCGCAAACATAGTCACTGAACCGGTAGTAACACCAGTTGAACCCCACCCCTGACCCTGATCCTAAATGTAACGCAATGGAAAGAAGTCTCATTGTATCATCAAAATCCACAACGAAGTACAGAACTCTGAAATATAACAACAGCCACCTCCAATGTATATTTACTGCTCAGAAAATAAGTCCCAAGTTTACATGGGCTTACTCTCAAGCTAGATAAGATGGCAAAAAAAGTACCATGGGAATTACTGGGAATTATTATGAAAGAGGCATTTGGAGAGCTGAGAAGACACAGCATAATTCATATGCTATGAATTATAGCTATAGAGTCCAATCCTGTGATTGTTATTTAGTAGATCCAACAAAGATGCAATCTTGAACTCATTTCCTTGAGAGCAAGTCTTCTTGATCCATAGATCTAAGCTATGGAACAGGTAACTTACACTAAGTAAGTATAAAATTTGGAGATTGCTATACTGCAAAGCTAAACACTTATGTATAATTTTGCACAGCGCCCCTTGTATTTCACTGAATTCAATTGGCTTTTCCCCAAAAAGTGACAAAAACAATTCTATTGGTACCCGCTCATGTGGAAATGATTATAATGTGCTGACTTTAAAATAAATATGCTCAGACTTGTGCTGTCAATCATTAAATTCATTGAGGCAAGGACTTTTTCCATGAGCATATCAAGTTTTTGAAGCACTGTATCTTCCATGCAATTATTGTAAAAGCAACATCACATTCTTCCCACCTATTTGGTACCATCAAGAATCTTTAAACACAAATCTCATTATTCCTAAACCAATGCATATGCTGCCCAAAAATTATGGAAATTGTGATATGTCAGATCTGGAAAGCAACAGATTGAAAAAAAAAAGTTGTAGAGAATTGTAGGGAAAAGGAGGGAAGGAGACTAAAAATCGAAAATCTATTGCTGTCAATTGCTTTTTACCAAAGAAAAAGCATCACTCATCATTTGATCTTGGTGGGTTTTTTTTAAAGCTCAGTAGGTAAGTAGGACATGAAGAAGATCCAGTTGACTTCCAAATTAATGGCTTTTTAACTACTGATCAAACCATAAATTAAGCAGGAACAGTATAATCCACTCATTTTTTAAGAAGACTAAAACAAAGAAGACAAATCCAAAAGTAATCCAGTATTAGTATGTAAGAAACAACTTCCAAAGCAAGAAGAGGTTTCATTTTAATAGACAGGCAAAGCACTATCTGCACAATTTCAAAAACCTAGAAGTGATACCTGAATAAGTATTCAATCATTGCAACTTTCAAAAAGCCACTCAAAATATGTGCCCTTCTCTTCCAAAGACTAATTTGTCTGTCTGCCGAGAAGACATATTCCGCTTTGAAAACCAGTCCCCTTAATGACACAACTTGATTTTATTAGGAAGCTAAAAAGTTTTCTCTCTTTCATGAAGCAACCTGGAAGCAGCTATTGCTAACAGAGAGCGTGGAACACAAAAACAGTGTCCCTGAAGATTAGCTGCCTTCTAGTTACTCAACAAACCTGCACTATCCTTGACACAGCTGCCCGAGACATAAATTCATCATCTTGACATTCAACTACTGACTGAACCAAGAAAAGCAGAAAGACACCTTCTCAAGTAGAGCTCAGTTTCTGATAACTACACAGATGCAGTTTCCTTGGCAAAGACACAGAAGAGACTTACCATCACCTGCATTTTTTTTAACCACCCAGACTAGCTTAGCTTTCACCCTGGATATTCTGGCTTTTTTGATAGTGGTCTCCTAGTCAAATACTAACCCTTGCTTAGCTTCCAAGCCCTGGAAAAAGTTAGGTGCTGCCACCTGCTGAGACATTAAGAAAAGGGGGGAAGTGTTCCCCAAATCATACACAAAGATAAAAGGTTCTGTTAAATATTCAGTACCAGGCATCACTTATAAACACAAACAACTGACACATAAACAAGGTGAGGGTTATACCTCTAGTGGCTTATCGTGCGTGTGTCTAATATTTATTTAGAAATGCCAGAACTGTGGCTAGTTCTTTCCTCTACTTTCCATAAAATAAAATCTGAGCTCCATCTGAACAGCAACCTACTAAGCTTTTAAAAAATAACAAACGTAGCCCCACCGATTTTAAAGAATCTGTTCCAAAGAAATGATACTGATAGGTCTTCAGTCTCTGGAAAAAAACACTGTGGAAGAAGAAAGGAAAGTACTTGAAACAAGGGGAAAAAAGAAAAACAGAATCAGTGGGTACATGCTTTTTTTTTTCCTTGCCAGATGCTTAATCCTAAACAAGACAGCTGTATTTTTATATTAAGATAACTGGCATAGTGTGGTCCAGAAACACTACCAAACTATACAGTTTCATTTAAAAGTCACATGTACAACCTATTCTTGAGCATATTAATAAGGAGAAATCCAGCCCTCCTTCCCCATCCTGTGGACTTGCTGTGAAATTAAAACCTTTTAAATTCTCTACCAACCGAATGGCACATACTGTATGTTTACTCTAAAGCAAGCCACATTGGTGTCAGTGCTACTTACTCCGACCTTCTTCCCTTTGCTACCTGACAATTATTTGCTCACATCTCCGGCTTCTGCAGGGCTCAGTCCCAAGTCGGTGCAGTGTTATCTCCCCTAGCTGCGCCCATCCTTTTCTGAAACCTATCAGGACACTTTGGAAATCTGAGCGCCCACCACAGATTTTATTTTATTTTTTTACACCATTTCCTTGCAATGTTATACCTCCAACCTGCTCTCACGTTCCTCTCTAAGGAACTAGCATACTGCGGTCGTCTGCAAACTTCTGGGTTGCATAGGTGGCAGGAATAAGGGGGCGGTGGGGGGGGGCGG
>AZIM01000049.1:242883-254051 GCA_000516915.1 Ophiophagus hannah
CAAGATACTCTCAATCTTACACGGGATAAGACCCGAATACAAATGGAATTCTAAATAAGGATAGGAACTTCCAGTCAATCTGCAACTCCCATTTTTATTCCCTTTCTTTTTCCAGATCATAGCATTCTTGGCAGAGCATTAGCAATTAGAGTAGTCGGCAGCTTGAAAACATGATCGTTTATCACAAACAGCAGCATTGTTTTATTGTGTAATATATGCTAAAATTCCATCTTTACTTTTATCTTACCAAATAGTAATGAACACAAATCCTAATATAATAAATCAGTAAATTATACACCATGCTAGCAACTTGCTTCTCACTGATTAATGGGTTCGTTTCATTCAAGTACCATAACCGGAAGCACACAAACAACATCATAACAAACAGTGGCCACTTCAAAATTTAAGAGCAATGCCACTGGCTAACAAATAGAAAAGATAAATGTTTCAATTTATTCTGGAGTCCCACATAGATATTTAGGTGAGGCTTAAAGCACCATTATCTCAAGTAGTATTTTCATCACTCTGATTAGGACATAGATGGTTATCCAAGAAGATCTCTGGCTTAAGGGAATGAAGAGACTATTTTATTAATTCCTTAAATATCCCCTAGAGCTTCATTGATTTATTTATTTTTATTATATATGTTCCTAAAACTAACGGTAAGCCAAAAAGAATTGTGGAATAATTTTTGAAAAGTCAACTGACTCAATTTAATTGCCTGATAAGTGAACCTGAGTTATCTTTAGGGATTTAATAAATAAGATACAATGAGATACTATCTTTTTATTAGCAAAGACCTAATTCAGGGGTACCCAACCTCTAGCCCATGGCCCACTAGTGGGCCTTGAGTTATTTGTAGCGGAGACGCACGCACACATGCTCATCCCCATTTTCACAAGCAGCGGACAAGCATGAACACATGTACTCCATTTGCATGAGCGGTGGGCACGCATGCATCAGTGGTGGTATTCAATTTTTTTTTACTATTGGTTCTGTGGACGTGGCCTGGTGTGTGTGGTGTGACTTGGTGGGCGTGGCTTGTGAGTGTGGCAGGGGATGGATACTGCAACATTTCCATTTCCATCCCACTCCAGGGGAAGGATACTGTAAAATCCCCATCCATACCCACCCCACTAACCTGCTTTCCAGCTCCATTCTCCTGTGTGGGGCAACAAAAGAAGACCCAGCCAATCAGCTGGGACCTGGCAGCAGCGAATAGATGGGGGTGGGGCCAGTCAGAGGTGGTATTTACCGGTTCTCCGAACTACTGAAAATTTCCGCTATCGGTTCTCCAGAACCTATCAGATCTGGCTGAATACCACCTCTGACATGCATGCTGCTCATATAAATGGAGCCCTGCACATGCTTGCTGGCCACTCATGCAGAAACATTGCCTGTCCCCACCCCTGCTGGTCTACAAAGCTGGAAAGATTGGGGAACTCTGGTCTAATGGATTGGGCTCAGGATAACTAGAAAACTGTATCCCCCGTTCATGTGATGCCCAGGGTGAGGACAGACTATTACTCATTAATGGAGCAGAAATGTTGGGTCCCATATTCAATGCTGCCTTCACCTTTGAAAGGCAGTCTATATGTGCAGTGGAAGATCTGCTACTTGATGCTAGTTTTATCCACCAAGCTGTAGTCTAAATAAGGAGCAGGCAGACCAGTGTTATCAGTCTGCTTTGTGGAGGCAAAAGTGTTTTATTGGAGAGGTAAATCTGGATATTCTTTAAACTCCCCTGAAGGCTCTCATCCCAAATCAGGCTGTTTTATCCTTTTTCTGCCTTGAAAAGCATGCATTTTGTGGCTCCACTCATCCAAACACATTATATTATTGGTTACAGTCGTTGCAATTTTGAAGGGCCATGGGGGAAAAAGGCACAAGGCTTTTGACCATACCTAATAGTGTATAGTTTTGAATCAACTGAAGAAATATTATATATAATTTTCTACTTGGGAAGGGGATTTCTCTTGAATCATTTCCTTGAATTGTATCTCACAGGAGCTAGAAAAAACAGAGGGAATAGAATGCTATTGAATATTCACAGCATATCTTACTTTCCTTCCCTTTGAAACTCACAGCAACTTTTTTTTTCGAGACACAATACTTACCCTCGCTATCTTATAGCTAGGGGCATTCCCAGCAAGCTGAATCATGGTCAAAATGACAAATATGCATTGTGACATTACAATGCAAGCTCCTATCCAAAACATATTTCTGTGTTTGCATTGGATCCAACCATTTGATACTTCAGAAGTCTTCAGCAATCAAGAGGGACAGGGATCCAAGAGAGAAGTGGTGGAACCAACTCTGCAGAGGAACTTTTCCACTTCCTTGGATCTTATAAACTCAAGATGATCTCAAATCACAAGATGAAGGCACAGTCATTTCCACTGCCATTGTCCAACTGGGCCCCTCTCAGATTTGGATAGTGTTGCCTGCAAAATGTTGCAAAATCACTCAGAGCAATTTTTCAGTTGGTTTTGGTGAGCGTTCTTCTTCAGAAGGCTCTTAACTGGCATTCCACTGAGGCAACAATGACAATATTTCTTTTTGCCACTTGAATCACCACTGTGACTTGCTTGTACTGGTCAAGATTTGAGACAGAAGTCAATCCAGCAATGATATAGGCATCTTCATCTCCTTGAACTTATCCATGGGGGTACATGCATCTGGGAACAGGGAGAGGCTGTTTCATTACAACCTGGTTCAGTGCCCAAGACATCTCTTTATTCTAGTGGGCAACTAGAGTTTTGGCTGAGTTGCATGCCAAAGCCTTAGGAAACCATGCAAGAGCCCTCTGTAAACCAACAAGAAGTATAAAGTTCACGGATCAAAAGACACTCCCCCACTGGAGTGTTGCAGAAGTAAAACTCCATAGCAATCAGAGAGTGATCTATCAATGGCAGGGGGTGAAGTTCAATGCTCTCTAATTCATGTCACATCTGCTCTGAGACCAAAACCAGATATTGTGTTCTTCTCATGTGTGTCAGATCTTTGATAAATCAGGTCAGGTCCATAGTTAGCTTGGCAGCCAAAAATTCCCAGGCTCCTCCAGACCTTTGCTGAGTTGAAGAGTTGCCAAATCTAGGAAACAATGTACATTGTACATTACTTATGTATTTCCACATTTTATTGTGTCATATTAAAATAAAATTGTGTCATATTAAATCTGTGTAAACAAAGATAGCTCTATAAATAGCTGTGTTGCTGCATCATGAAAATAAAATTAGAGGGATGTGGCTTGAATATTGATTTCCAAAATGACTTGCATACATCAGTAGTAGTTGGAGTGCTAGGACAAGATCTGGGAGATCTAGATTCATGATCCCATGGTCAGTTAGTAGCTCTACATTGGGATGATGATGATGTCCTTTTATTTACTCAAGATGACTATCAATATCAATAACATCCACACAAAGATACATAAAATATAAAAAGGCAGTTTTAGTCCCTGCTTAGCTCAGCTCCACTGAAACTGAAAAGACCTCACTAAAGACAAGTCTTCTGCCAAACCTAAGAGCTGAAAGAGCAGGAGCAAACACAACTCTGAGGAAATTGTGATAGTATATGGCTTGGAAGCAATATAACAGAGCATAACACTCCTCTTAAGTGGTCATATGAAAGATTTTGAAGACAGTCTTTCCTGCTGCTCTTAGTGTCTGGCCACATTCCTTCAGATAGACAACTCCTAAGCTATTGGAGCCCTAAAGGCTGATATCAAGACCCTGAATTATGCCCTTAAAACACTCCCTTCTAGCACTAATGATGTTACCTAGTAGGGTAAAGAAACATCTGCAAGAAAACAACCAAGCTTAGAGAGCACCAAGGGCCCCATAGTTCAACCCTGAACTATAAATATTCCCTTCTATTAGCTCATTCAATAAAGCAGTTGGCAACCAGTGAAGATTACAGTAAGGATGTCATATGCTCTTGTTATCAAATACCGACCAATAATCTCTTGGGATACAATCAGGAGAAATAATGAATTCATCTGATGTTCATATAGAAAAGTTTGCAATAGCCGAATAAATGCATCTAGCTATGTACTTGGACTGTAGTCTCAATACCTTGCTGGTGGAAGAGTAGTCAATTTAGTTCAAAGACTTCTAGCATTGTTTTTATTAAACCAATAGTCTTATTCTTATTGATTTTTTAAAATTAAGTAGAGTATATAGATTATTGCATTATACTGTATACAAAATCATCAGGAAAAGCATATTTAGCAGGTTCTGAGTTACCACCCAGAACCTGCTAAATATGCTTTTCCTGATTATTTTTACTACCAACATTTGGTTTTCCATGTGCTGAAGAATGAGTTACCTTTCCTTTAGTATTAGAGTTATGCAGTAGAAGATGTTAAATTCTATAGGTAGAGGATTGGTAGTGAGAACACAGAGTAGAATCTAAGAAAATAGAAAAGTTACCAAACCCAAGAAGTAGCCTATGTTTTCTCTGGAATGTTGTTATGGTAGTATAACAACTTCTAGTTAACTCTTTCTAGCTTAAAAGAACACTATCTTTTACTTACATTTTGTGTTTCTCTCTTCCTTAAAAAAGTGCAATTTTTATTTTATTTTGACGTTGGGTGTTAGAAATAGATTTTTCTACCTATACTCCTTGCGTGTTATCGATTTGTACTTGTTTGATTCTGTTGGCTAACCGTAGTCCTTGAAAGACAGCAAAATGAAGTTTGAACTTTTGCTTATGGCAGGAAAATGTTGGAACACATGAAAACGTTCCAAGGTAGAAGATATGGTAATACTGGCAGAACTCTGGATATCAGAGCTCTTTAAAAATCATTTCTAGATATGCTTTGCTTTAATAACCATAACGCTATGATATGAACTAAAGAAATAGTAGTAGCGCACACCAGCATGAGATTTGTTACAATGTTATTTAAACTGGCACAAGGCTAAAGAAGCTGATAACTGTAATTCTTTTCTTTAGTGGGATGAATGCCCTCGCAATATGCCAAGAAGCTTTGGCATATGATTCAGCCAAAGCGAGAGTTATTAGTTTGGGGCTTTGGAGAATCACCAGACTGTCTTTTCTTTTGTTTTGCTTTGGTTTTACTTTAGATGGTTTATTCCAGAACAAACAAGTTATTTTATTTCATTTTATTTTGAGATCAATGAAGCAAGCAAACTTTTCAAGTCATAAAGCTGCACTCTTTGATCTCTACCATAGCTAATCACTTTGCTTAGCTTTATTTACAACTTATAGTATCCCCTACTGTGTTACCATATCTTATTTCTCCTGTTTCCCCCTCTTCTCTTTCCTTCTCCTTCTCCTCTTCCTCATCTGTTATTCCCTCAACTCTTTGAAGTCCATAGAAGTGAATTTCACACGAAGAGAAACATTCATGAAGATTGCATATGAAGCAGCAAGATCTCTTAAAGAGGATCAGACACTAAAAGACCACAATTCTATATTTCAGATTGGATGTCAATATCTATTGCATAACTGTGAATAAATAAATCCAATTTTCCTGATGGCAGGGATACAAGCAACCTGTAGCTCCAAGGGTGTGAGTAACCTTCCAAATCCTATTTTGTGATCTCTGGAGCCTCTTTGGAATGTGCAAATGAGTGGTGATAATTTGCTGGAAACCTAAGGCATAGTTTTGAGGCAGGCAACACCCATGAGCTGCATTGCATTCGTGATCCCCAATAAGCCAAAGGAAAAGGAAAGGAAAGGGAGGTGGGGGAAGCATACCTCCACAAAAAAATCAAAATGAAATAAATCATCCTTGAACATTTAAATTCCCTTCCAAAGTATCCTGTCCCCTTGCTCATTCTGACAACCACTGAACCTAAAACAATTCTAAGTTTGCTCAATTCTGCTGTGAAGCCTTTAACAGAGGCAGATTTACACTTCAAACACAAGCTTTGAAAACAATGCATTTATCTCATTAGTGTGTCATTAGCATTACAGTATGTTTGTGTGCCTAATACATGTTATATTATTACATACTTCAGTAGGCTTCTGTTCTCTCCTCTCTTCATTTTCACCCCCCAGCAGTCACAATTTTTAATGCCATCTGACATCCAAATGCATAATATCCTGAGCTATTTATTGTGCAAGTTTAGGAAAATGAGCAACTGAGAAGTAGGTTGTCAGGGAGTAGAAAGATGTATATTGGAGGGGGTTGTCTGCTTTAGAGCCAAAGATTGCACGCCTCTGATTTTCAAAGCAAAAAATGCTTTGTCATTATAATTTCCTGGAGGGGAGAAGATGATGCTGATTGGAAAAAGACTTTTGGATTTTTCCTTGAAATCATATATTACTCATGCACAAAAAGAGGGACAGGCTTTAGGTATCTTCAAAACATTTGGTTTTGTTATTGTTAGGTTGGAATGGATCTCCCATAGATGAGGATTGCCTGGAGCTACAGACAGATTGACTAAGGAATTCAGGATCCACCTGGATCCACTCAGGACATCTTCCTTTAATTTTGATACCACATAGTGCTCTCCAATGTGTGAGTGTTGCAGCGAGGAAAATAGGTAAAGGTAAAGGTTCCCCCCACACATACATGCTAATCATTTCCAGCTCTAGGGGGTGGTACTCATCTCCATTACAAAGCCAAAGAGCCAGCGCTGTCCGAAGAAGTCTCCATGGTCATGTGGCTGGCATGACTAAATGTCAAAGGTGCANACATGCTTTCAAACTGCTAGGTTGGCAAAAGCTGGGACAAGTAATGGGAGCTCACTCCATTACGCGGCGCTAGGGATTTGAATCGCCAAACTGCCAACCTTTTTGATCGACAAGCTCAGTGTCTTAGCCACTGAGCCAATAATTTGCCTCTTTGTGAAGACTTGGGGATTGGAGTGGGGATCACTTTTATTCAAAATTCACATAACATTCATTGACCTTGGGGCAATCCTAATTTATACACAAAAACTAAACCTCCTTTTTTCCTTTAAAGTCATGAGCAATGTGAGATATTAAATTTTATATCAACTCATTGGCAACCAAGTCTTTGTGGCATTTAAATTATTTGCAAGAGGAATCTGGATGATCTAAAACTGTGAAATGGGAGAATATTACAATCAAATATTTCTTGATTCACATTTGGCCCAGATGTGTCAGCGGCATTAAAAAATCCTGCATTAATCATAACCTACAATATGTTTTTAAAAAAACTGTTAAAGATTAGCACTAAGGTGGATATTTGTCATCTGCAAGAAAAATAAAGAGCTGGAATATCCTATATTAGCCAATCAATGGCAAAATGGTTTAAAATATTAAACATATTTCTTAAGATCCAAATTCAATAAGAGGCTAATTTTTATGTTTATTGGATTCCTCAGAGGATGTTTTAAAAAGGGATGGTTATTAACAGCAATATCCTTGAAGTGTAAAAAAAAGGCAGCACTTATTGATAGGATTTGGGTTTTTTTCTATTAATGTTCCATTATAGTTTGACCTTCAGTAATACAGTGATGCAAAGAAACTGACATATCACTGAAAACAGATAAATTCCAACCAGAATATATGACATCAACATAATTAGCAACAACAACAATGTTCTGAGGCTAATGTTTTAGACATTAATTTTCTTATTAAGACGGTAATTCATTAATTGACCTTCAGTCATTTTCCATTCGGCTGCCATTAATTGTTTTCTCTCAACCATAGCCTTCCATCTTCTTAAAACATAATCCTTTTTCAAGAGGACCTTTAACCAATAATGTATGAAAATAGTGTACCTCAGCTTCTGTGTACTGTATACCAGCCTTCTGTTTGCAGGCTCAATGCAACCAGACAAATTTTCCTTTTGCTTTGAAGAGAATATTGAAGGGTGAACTGAATACCTTACTTTCTTGCAGATACTTGAGAACTCTACTTCTTTCCTTAAAATCTCTCCAAATACTGCTTGTGTTGAATCATAGTCCTACTCACTTTTGAAATACAGTCCTCCAAATGTCCTGGAAAACCTTGAACAGCCCTTGAGATAACAGGGAGAATCGTAGTTCCCCAACCCTTCAAACATTGTAATTTGTCTATTTTAAGTGCTAATGTAACTGATCTCCAGATGTGCTGTGTCCATCATACTGTGGTAGCAAGCTGATAGGCATGATGAGAGATGTATCTATCATAATTAGAAATCCATTAAAGTAGAAAAAGGCAACCTAGATTGTTTATAAATAAACAACCAATGACAACAGAGTATTCATGGATAACAAAGATTAAGGCAGGCCTGAAGAGACCCCATCTCTTTTCTTGTTCAGTTCTTAAATTACTCAATCTAACTCTTGAGTAAGATTACATGTCAAAAATGTACAAACTGCAGCAATTAGTTTATTTCAAGTAAGGATACTTGGAAACTCTTTGATGCAGCATGTGATCCTTTAGCTCTATATAACATGACACTTCTGCAAGTCAATTAAACAAAGCATCATAAAGAGGAAAGCTTTTGAATTACCTTGGTGGCCTTGATTATTTGGAAAATGTAAATGTGCTGAGAAATGTGGTATTCTAGAAAAGTTAAACTCATTTAAATCCATTAGTATGAAAGCTCATCCTTTTATTTTATTCTTTACCAGACTTTAAAACTGAAGGCTGGAATCAGAACTTTTTTACTGGAACTGCATTCATGGTAAATCAAGAACAATCAATTCTTGAATGGCCACATCAGAACTGAACTCAATAGTTTGTTGAGTTTAGAAGCACTAGGGTGAAGTTATCTTAAATTATATTTAGGTTGCTCTTGCAGTTCACCCTTTAACTCATGCTTTTTCAATGCCTTTTCCTACAAGCCTGTTCAGTTGACAAGGCTAAGTCCCTTTCATTGATTTCCCATTATTTGTTGGATCTCTATATGATACACTGTCCTGATATCATGTATGTTGGCTAGAAAATTATTGAAGTTGAAGTCCACAACTCTTAAAGTTACCAAGATTGGACAGCCCTGCCCTAATCTATTCTCTAACCCATTTTATTTCCCCTTTCTTCACTTCTTAGTTCAATAGCTACTAGCCCTTCTTCCATCTGCATCCTAATTTTTTTTGGTGTTTCTCCAGGAAACGTGATTGTGTATTTACATCTCTGATATAAAATTAGTTCACATGCAGAAGAGGAAATGATTAGCATATGGAAATGACTGATTGATACATTTTATAAACGGGGTAGCAAATTTTATAAACAATTAATTATAATAGAATGAGTCAGTTTGGTGGCCAAGGCAACAGGCTAGAAATCAGGAGGTGGCGTTAGGCACAAAACCAGCTGGCTAACTTTGGGCTACTCAGTCCTGGGAAGGAGACAACGACAAACCACTTCTGAAAAAAACTTGCCAAGAAAGCATCAGGAAATAGTCCAGTCAGTCATGAGGAGCTCAAACTCGAGTCAAAGGCACACGCAAAAAAGTTATCGCATAGACAAATAGAGAGGTCTACTAATATCCTTCTTTGGATTCTGGCATGCATGCATATGTATATGTATGTGTATAAGCATATGTATATACATACATGTATGCACAAATATAAAAGTATTTTATAGATATTTAAGAGTGAGGGACAGGCACCGTAGGTTGACAAATTAGAGAGAAGGGGTGCTCTCCAGGACTTTTTGCTATGTTTATGCAATCTTAGTTTCCTGTGTTTTTCTATGTATGCTTCCTTTGGAGAGGAAATGATTAGGATTATCAGGTCAGAGTTATCCCCCTTTCAGGTAAATATGAGATATTGTTGTTGTTGTTGTTATTTACATTTATTGTTTGCAATTGCTGTGTTGATCTCCAACCTTCAGCTGAAACCTGGCTAGCCATCCCTTAGATAAATAAAGGATAACGGCTGTAGTGATAAACAGCCTCTCCCCCTTTTCCCCTTTCCCCTCTCTCCCACATGCAGTATGTTTAAAGCAAAGGGATGAGTCGTTTCAATACGCTGGCAGAACCAGCACTAGCAGCAGCAGCAGCTTGGGGCCTTTAGGCAAACTATGGCACCTTGCAAAGTGCTTTTTCCCTCCTGAATTGTCGGCTCGAACATTTAAAAATAAAGTAAAATAAAATAGAGAGAGACAGTGTGCATTTGTGACAAAAGAGCTGGCTGGCAGCGTGATGTGAGGAGTTCTAAGTAAAAGCACCGTCCCATCAAAGATTGGCCTTTTCACAGCAGACTTTCCAAGGCCCGGGCCCACTTAATCCTTTACGACGAGAGCTCCTCACTGTGCAAACCAGAACAATGGAGAGGGCACCTTGCGTCCAACCCATCACTCAGCAGTACCCTAGCTCAGCTGGCAGCTTCCCACTCCTCTTTCAGAATCTTTTATGGTGGCAGAGCTGATCAAGTCTAATGGTTCTCTGTCGCGTCTCTACTTTGTACTAATAACAGCCCTGGAAAAGCGGTAAGCCCTCCAAATGGATAGCGGCAGGGAGTTCTGACAGAGAAGTAAAGAGACCTCCAACCTGACAATTCTCAAAGGCCACCTATCTGTTTTATTGTGGCGTGGCTGCTTCTGTCTGGGTTAGTCCATAAAAAGAATCTAATAACATTCTGCGCGGATACTCGGTCTTGGCATTTCAAGAGAAGCAACAAAAAGAGTAAGTGCACCACCATTAGGGATGTTTGCAGGGGAAATTGAAGGGAGGTTGAGCAGGGGTGCGGGGCGGGGGGAGAGACCAAACGCTGACATGTGTGGAAGGACATGATTAAGCAGATGCTGTCCAGAGAAGTCACTGGGGTTTGTTTTACGGAAAATGCTATTCATCATGCTTGCAAATCATGACGTGAAATAGGTGCTAAGAAACATTTGGAGTGTGTTTTCCAGGACTAGGCTATTTATGAAATCCACATGGGCTTTTCAAACCTCTTTCCAAACCAAAAATCGCATCGATGGATTCATTTACATGTACAATTTCTAGCCCCTGCAGGCATTTTTGTGGGGAAGAAACTTGCCATGCATTCAAGAGGAAAGGCTTAGTAGATCACAAGGCTCCATGGAGAGCGGCATAAAGAGGGAAGTAATTTACAAAAAAACCAAGAGTGGCTAGCCGCAGTGATCCACCTTTCACTCCACCTTGCTTTCAGATTAACCAGAGGTGGTATTTAGCAGGTTCTGACTAGTTCTGGAGAACCAGTAGCGGAAATTTTGAGTCGTTTGGAGAACCAGCAAATACCACTTCAGACTGAAGATTTTACAGTATCCTTCCCCTG
>AZIM01000049.1:286379-299236 GCA_000516915.1 Ophiophagus hannah
TTGGTGCTGCAGGTCTCAGCTGGTGTGGGGAAAGCTGCACATGCACGTTAAGCAAAGCATGCCCACCAAAGCCACACCCACCGAACCGGTGGTAAAACAGTTTGAATCCCACCATTGATTCCCACCTACCTTAGCCTTACTTGGGGGGAATTTTATTTTGGCTTTGGAAATCATAGCAGGGAGAAAGTAGCATTTCCACAAGACCATAATTCCAAACATATGTCTTATCAGTTCAGTGATTAAAAGCATCCTGACTTTGCAAAAGCATATCCCCAAGTCTACAGACATACAGATGTTCTCTCTCTCCATTTCAAAAAAGAGCACACTTGTTTTACCTTCTTAGGGAGAATATAGTAGAATGTATTGTACACATGATCTCCATACACCAAATTGTTCCCTTTAATGGTGCAGAATAGAGGAAAGATCATCTGGTGGCCTATTTTCCTTTTCTATACTGCTGATATGATGTAAAAAAGAGTTCATGTTCATTAATCACATTATTGTTTCCCACTGCTCTGTAAAGTTTAGTGCCTTTTTCATACATAGAAAAATAGGGTTAAAGTCTTACAAGTTATTCATCTCTCTCTCCTTGTCTTGCTTGCCTTTTGTCCCATTTTGTCAGTTAACTGTTTTAATGTTTACTGAAGTTTCATAAATAAACATCAAGACCCATAAAGACAGAGAAAGAGATAAACAGTCCTATAAGCAGCCTATGTGCTTGTTCTGATATGAATGAAGGAACTGACTGGGAATATGCTGGGTGAAAATAAAGTGGAACATTGTGTGTATGTGTGTGTGTTCACTATTGACTCCTGACAATTGCCTGCAGTTTTCTTGCCAAGATTTTTGGAAACAATTTGCCCTGGGTGTTTTTCCTAGGGCAGAGAAAGAATGAACCCACCCAGATGAGGCTGATCGAGAGCCAGAAAGAACAGGTGCAGTGGCCAAAGAGCCTTTTCCTGGGCTCCCTGGTTTACTGGTCACCTGGCATCACCTCGACTGTAACAGCTGGGAAAGTGTAATAGATTTTACACTCTTTAAGCTGCCCGACGGGGAAGCACTGTTTTTCTTCTGCTGAAGCTAAGGATGGCTAAAACTGTTTGTATGAAATGAAAACAAACCATGAAGACAATAGAGGGAAAATATGTTGATGAAACCATTAATGAATTTTCAGTCATTGAAAACTCACTGGAATTTTTGGCCAGTCATTATTCTGATATCAACCCACCTTGTTGTTGTTGTTGGGGTGGTGATGGTGGGAGTGAACACACTTGAACTGCCCTGGAAGACAGCTGAGGTCTTGATAGTCCCAGTCAATGGTATGTCATTAGCATACCCTAAGCCCAGATACAATTATTTCTATTTTTTTCCCCCATTCCCCTTTCCCAATTCCCTACATCAGGATGTACTCATGATATTTCTCCCATGGGAATTTACTCCATTGATCTCAGGAAGTTGACTTGATCTATTTAAGTTTATGGTGTAATTCCTTCCCTTTCCCTTTCCCTCTTCACCTTCTTCCTTCCTTCCTTCCTTCCTTCCNTCCTTCCTTCCTTCCTTCCTTCTCTATCAAGACTGGGAAAAAGAAGATGAAAGAATCAAAATGCAGAATAATAGCAAACTCAGCAAAAGCCTTATTCCCAAGCATCAGTATGCAGAGAGGCAGTGTTATCTAGGTGACTGCACTGGCAGCAGACAGGACACCTTATGCTCTCAATACATCCAAAGAAGGAAAAAATAGAGGCCAGCTTGTTCATTCAGGAGCAATTGCCAAGCCTACCTAGGTTGTCATGTAAGACTGTCATGCTACAGGGAACTCTATGTGACTAGGCATATTACAATTGATTAGCATGGACCTAACAGTTGTACAAGAGCCAGAAATGAATTTCAACAGTGAATAAGGGGGTGGGAGGGGGAGACAAGCACCAGACATAAACAAGTTGTTCCTGTGCTGCTGTCACATGCCCATGAGGACAGAGCCAATATCAGCAGTGAGCTCTATGAAGATATCTTGGTTTCCAAGCATTTGGCAACAAGCAGCTTTTTCTGAAGACTGGAATGAGACAATCCTCCCTGGCTGAAGTCCAAAGCATTTCCTTCCTTGGAAATTAGTTAGATAGAATTCACAAGGCTTCCTTCTGGGTAAAACACCTATTGGATTGTGCTGTCTGTTTCTGTTCAGTTACAGAAAATTACAAGAATCAAGAATGATCCTGCCACCCCAGGAATCCTTTGGTAAAGAAAAGGAGCTGTAATTAATCATTTGTACAAGGTATGTTACCTGTAGCTCAGAGGGGAAAAAAAAGAGCTACGGAGTGAACAAACAAGGGGAGCTAAGAACAGTTTGGTCCAGGGGTTTAGTTCAAACGGGAAGTTCATATCCAAATTCCTTTTCCCAGATCAGCCTTAAGTAGCTTGTCTCCCAGGCCAAACTGGCTGGAAATGAGTCTGGCTTAAGAAAATCTACCCTGGTTTAGGTTTGATGGAGAAAGAGAGCTTGAAAAAGAATTTGGAACTTTGCTACTATATATGTTGACAGCAGGGGGAGAATCTTATACGTGCAAAGATGGAAAGACACACTCATTCCCACAATGGAAGATGATAAAGGTGGTAAGAGTTGGCAAAGATGGCAAATTGACGGTTCTATTTAAAGAGAAGAATCTATTTGGTTTTGTTTTCATTTGGACTTCTGGATTTTGCACTGGAAACTAAAAAAAAATGTTACTTTTAGATGTGGATGGGTAGAATGATTTTGTTGTTATAGAAATGGCTCGAGGTCTTTAGAAATGTAAAGCAAAAGCCAGAGGCTACACCTTTTCCTTTATTACTTAACTGCATAGGAGCACTAAGGGTCATCAATTAAAGCCATTGAGCTTGTCAACTGACAGCCTGGGTTCGAGACCCAAGCGTCGCACAACAAGGGGAGCTCCTGTTACTTGCTCCAGCTCCTGCCCCCCTGGCAGTTCGAAAGCATGCAAATGCAAGTAGATTAATAGGTACCACTTCAGTTGGAAGGTAACACCATTTCATGTGCCTTTGGCATATAGCCATGCTGGCCATATAACCATGGAAATGGTCTTCAGACAATGCTGGCTCCCTCGGTCAAGAAATGGAGATGAGCAGAATGTCCTAGAGTTCGACATGACTGACAGGGAAACCTTTACCTTTATTCTACTGCACTGAGAATAAGTCAGAAGTCACTATTTTTTCTTCCTTTTGTTTTACTTCTGTCTACACTTCTGTCCTTCTCTCTAAATAGCGCTACTTAAAGAAAAAGTCAGAGGGTAGTAGTATCATTTCTGCACTCTTATTGTAAAATTAATGCTATTCATGCAATTAATAATAATGCACAACAAAGAAAGTGTTTGCTGGTTGCAAGACAAGGTGATTATGTTGAATACTTTTTTTTTACAAAAAAAATAAAGATTAAAAAAAATCATGGGAATATTAATTGAAAGGGTTGCTAATGAGCTTAGTTGCTTGTTATTTCGACCTTATAATCTGTTGGATTGGTGATTGAGAAGTTTACTGAGAGAAATTAAAAAGTCCCTTGTCTTCCTTCTCTTAAAGGATAGAGTTTATTTTGTTTTGTTTTATTTTGTTTTAAAAAAACCACAACACATATTCTAAATTAAGGAGATGTTTCAGTCCATGAAAGCAAAGTTGTGATTATTATTGTTTGCTACAAGGATATATTTTAAAGTTTTAAAAATTGTTTATTTGACCATGTTTTCTGCAATTCCAGGGGCAGTTAGCATTCACCATAAACTAACATGATGAAAAAATAAAGGTGGGGGAAAATGAGCATTTGGGTTCCAAGTTTCTATTGTTTCCTAGCATCAGAATGCTCAAGGCAATGAGTGAGTGAGTCTTGTTCTGATGCAACACAATACATTTCATATGTTTGGACTAAATTTATACTTGAGCTTTTCTATTTTGTGCTTTACCTGAGAGATTTTAAAGCAGAGCAAATGATCTGTAAAGACCTTTTTTTTAAAAAAAATGTAGTAATAGCATGGGATTGTTAAAAATAAGTCTAGTTAGACTATAATAGTTGTCAGATACTTTTCTTTTCTAGACAATGGGAATGCTATATATAATATCTTGGTTTCAAAAAAAGCATTGACACAGTATCTAGCGATATTCTGATTAGCAGGCTAATTAAATATGGACTACATATACATAGCAGCTCAGTGGCTTAAAAGATGCCCGAGAAAGTCTTTATTTTGGCAGTTCCACCCCTAACTCTGTGCAACAGGGTGAGCTCCAGTTACTTGCCTCAGCTCCTGCCCACCTAGCTGTTCAAAAGCATGCAAATGCAAGTAGATANNNNGGTACCACTTTGGTGGGAAGGTAATAGCATTCCGTGTTTTGTTACATATTCTGTGCTGCAGCATGATGTCATGTTGGCCACATGACCCCAGAAACATCTTCTGACAGCATTGGCTCAGGGGCCTAAAGCAGGGCTGTCAAACACACGGCCTGTGGGCCAGGTGCGTCACACACTGGCCACGCCAAACCTGGTTTAGCGAGGGGGAGAAAAGTCACAATACGTCACGTGATGAAGCGACCTCTGGAGTCAAACAAAGAAAAGGACATGAGCACCATCCCCTGAAGTCAGCTATTATTAGTGGAGTAAAACCCGGAGAGTCTCCTTTACTTTTTACATATATATATATAGCTCTTTCAGAAACTGCACTCAGAGATTGCCCATCAACATTACTTTACCAAACTGGATGGAGTTACTAAACAGGATGTGGCAAGTTTCAGTACTGGGTACTCTACATTTCAAATTTCTGTTAAGGACAGGTGATGAGGTAAAGAAAATACTAATTGTATAGCAAAAGTTACAAAATTGGATGGAATAGTTAATTTTTATTTTATTTTATTTTATTTATATTTATTTGTCAAGCATGTATTAGATAACAAATATAATTAGAACATGATTATGATTACATGAAATGGTTACAAATAAAAGGGAGACATTAGGACTAGGACGGTAGGCACATTGGTGCGCTTATGCATGCCCCTTATTAATTAATGTAATTAATTAATTATTAGTTAGTTAATGCCTACCAAATCGGAAATAAAATTACAAAGCCCTTGATAGTTTCACAAAATGGGCTGGAAATAACTGAATGAAATTTATTGGAGACAAATGAAAAATTCTTCACTTAGAAAAGAGTAATCAGATACATAGTTTGTATTTTTTTGAAATAGTACATCTTATGAAATAAATGGGATTTACTGACGTTCCCTCTACTTTTGCTTCTCTGCAAATGCCAGTTGTTCCCTTGACACCTACAATGATTTTATACATAAAGGCTGTACAACATTTTGCTGACAATATTTGCATACAAAGAAAGTTCTTTATTGTGTTTGGAAATGTCATACAGAAGCTCTTAAAATGGAGGGCTTCCTGGGGACCACAGCACAGTCCCCAACTAACTATACTCCTTAAACTGAAGAAGGTATGGACAAGGTGAGAAATAGGGTCTAAATGTACTTATGCAGCCAAATTATGAAGGCTACGTTGGTTAAGTTCTGTAGTCGTGGAAAGACTTCTGGGGAAAAAACATCTTATAAAAGCAGAATTTGATCAGCAGTGTGACATACAGATTGTCCTCACTTACTGACTGCCTCATTTAGCAACCATCCAAACTTATGGCGAGGTAAAAAAAAAAAAGCTTTGTGACCAATCCTCACATTTATGACTAGTGCAGCATCCCCCAGTCCTGTAATCACTACTTGTGTGCTTCACAACCAGCTTGAGCCACACAGAGTTAATAGAGAAGGCAGAAGTAAAATTGTAAATTGTTGTCACGTGGTTTTTCATTTAGTGGCCGAGGAACTTTGCTTAACCCCTTAATGGGAAATGAGGTCGTAAGCCCATCATGGTCACATTTTTTTTTTCCACTTGGAGACTGCAGTACTTAGTAGCTGAGTTGTCGATCCCAGTTGTGGTCACTGAATAGGATTACCTGCGGTCACAAAAATTGTGTATAATTTTGGGCTACAGCCCCACGGGACTATACTTTCCAAATTGTGGGATGTAATATTTTCACTTTGCTGAGCAATGATCAGCTCCTACCTTACATTCTGAGACCACACATTAAGAATTGCTCGGAGAAATTGAACCAATCTAGAGAGAGGCAATGAGGATGTTCAGGGAACTAAAAATAAACTCTATGGAGAGAGGTTAAAGGAACTGGAAAGGCTTAGTCTTGAGAAGACTGAGGGTGATATCTTTAGAATTGTTGAAATCTATGAAAGTATGTCATAGCCCCCAACCACCCCCAAAATGCCAGATTATTTATCATCTTAGTGCAGGATATGGATTTAAGTTACAAAAGGCAGCATCTGGCTGAATAGTAGGAGGGGGAAGGGAAACGAGCTATTCAACAGTGGAACCAATTATTGAAGGAGAAACGGAGCCCTTCACTGGATGTGCTCAAGCAAAAGCTGGAGAACCATTCGTGGGAGTTGCTTTCACTTGAACTCTAGCAGTGAGCAGGGAGTTGGGTTCAATTGCCTTAATGGCCCCTTCCAGCTGGATGTTTCTATTAATAAATATGTGCCGTGTATTCTTTAAATTTCTAGTACTTCCCTATTTCCGCTAAGCAAGTAGCAAAATCGGTATTTTGTATAACCATCTACTATATGAGAATGTCTTTATTTCCACTTGGTGTCAAACATTCTACACACACACACACACACACACACACACACATCTCACAAATGTGACTCTGGACTGCATAGAATAAAAAAATAAACTGATTTTAAAAAAGAACACCAGAAACATTCCATGATTCAAAAACATCAATGTTAACAGACTTAGAACAGAGCGTCTTAGACAATGTAATCATCTCACCTTGAGATTCCACACTTGTTGACCCAATCATGTTTTGAGGCATTTTGGGAAGGATGGAGGATGGAGCCAGTCTCGTCTCCAAGGGGATGACACTCCACAGGGCAGGTGTCACAACACAAAGGGCTTGTCTCTGAGGTCCCATCAGATGTGATTCCTTACCAGGTGGAATCCACAACTTACTTCTTCTGCCAAATCAGATGAGACAGTAATTGGGAAGAAGTGGTCCCTTATATAACCCACAAAAAGAACTAACTGGCCCACTAAATCAAGGTGAATTGACTCACCTGACTTTTTAATCTTTCTCTCTCTCTTCACATTCATTAGCCTTTGAATTTTACAACCCATGCACACATGAACTGACTTACTCATGGCTGAAACTTTAATCCTTTAGCTAAAGCAGGGGTATCAAACTCACATCGTCACAGGGTCATCATGTGATGTATCACTATTTCCCCCCCCCTTCGCTAAACCGGGCATGGTTGTATGGCCAGCACATGACACATCCGGCCCATGGCCCATGAGTTTGACAGCCCTGAGCTAAACCTGCCAAATTGACTCAGCCTTCCATCCTCTTGGGGTAGGTAAATTGAGGAGCCAAGATTGTTGGGGGCAATAAGCTGACTTTGTAAGAATGCCGCTTGGTAATNCATTGGATGGTGCGCCAGAGATTGTAAGCCGCCCTGAGTCTCCGGAGAAGGGCGGCATGTAAATGTGAATTAAAAAAAAAATTATAGTGATTTTATACCACAATCACAACAAGGATATTGCACCATTGATTATGTCTGGTGTAAGCAAGCAAAAACCTTTTGGATATGAGTTTTTACATCTAATGGTGGGTTCAAAAAAAAGAAGAAGAGCAAGAGTCTGGTTGTTTTTAAATCCTACATTTCATCCTTCGTATATTTTACAAACAGCCAACTTAGTTCCAGAAGGAAGGTAGATAAGCATCTTTAATTGCATTCTCTCTTTGGAAACTTAAGGAGACTCCCAGCTGAAATTATCTTTCTTCTGTTTACCAAATTAGTGGTGGATTTATGATCCTCAACTTCAATAAGCCTCTCGTTTTGTGGCAGAATCAAAACGTGTGCCATCTGGTGGCCAATTTGTTCTTGCACACATTGTTCTGCTTTGTATATGTGTGTGTGTTTGCCTTTTTATTTTCATTAGCTTGAACAGAGTCTTCCCCTTAGGAATGAAGTCTAAAGAGTTTGCCTTGACTCCCCTTTCTAGGACAACTGAATTTCAAATGCCCCGAGCTATTGCAAGCTAAACCTTCCTTTTCTTTTTCCTCTCCTGCCCTTTTACACAGTTTCCAGATTGAAAATTGGCTTTTTACAGTTATGAAGATTACAATCTTCTAGGCAATTTATCACAAAATTAATATCCGCTTCTGCTTCCATTTCTATTGCAGCTACCACAGCTTGGTGGCTGGAGTTTAAAATGAAGGCAACCAGCTTTTCTTCCTGTTTAGTCGCATAAGCTGACTGGCAATATATTTTATTTGATGTAGATGTGGATTCCACTTCTTCCAGGTATCGGTTGCAAATGTTTTTGAAAAATACACTTTTTGAAGAAGCTGGCTCTTTTCTCCTGTATGTCCAAGAGGGTTTTCCAAATGTCCCTGGCTTGATCTATGTCCTTTAAATGCACCATGGAAAAGTCATTTATTCTTTTGTTTGCAGTGTCTCAGGGTGTTTGCCTCTGACCTTCTTCTGTAGATCCCACTTCAACTTGCACAAAAGGGGTTCCTTGAAACTTCAGGAACATGAAGGAAACCAGAGGGAAAAATCTATTCTTTCCCACGTTAGTTTATTTGTTTATTTATTTATCTAACACATGTATACAACCATCCAACTGATACATAAGAGATTCCAGGCGGCTTACAAAATTTTAAAAATCTGTCATATAATCATATCATACAATAAAAACCCATCCCACACACCATGGCAGAAAGAATACAGTCAAATTAAATGCCTCATCTCCATTCCTGATCTCCAGGCCCACCGACAAAATCATGTTTTAGGTCCTTTTGGAGAAGCAGAGGTGGGGCAACCATACCTTGGGGAGAATGATATTCCTTAAAGAAGGGACCACCTCTGAAAAGGCTTTTTTTTTTTTGCGATCCCATCAGATGACAATTCCCAAACTATAGGACCCATAACATATCCTATCTTCCCATCCTGGTGGGTGGGTAGATGTAACAGGCCCATTTCTGGCCTTCCGGAACTTCCGGGAGGCCCATTTTTTGCCTTCCCCGAGCCTCCACGCGGGCCCTGCACTTTCCTGCGATCCAAAATGGGCTGCGTGGAGACTCTTGCAAGGTGTGTGGGCCTAGGGGTGGGATTTGCCTGTTCACCAAAGTGGCCTTCAAATTAAAAACCGTTTCGCCTGAATCGGTGTGAACCAGTAGTAGCCCATCCCTGGAAGAGGTGGTGCAATGCAACTTTCCTAACTCCATTTCTGAGAGTAGTCTGGATTTTATTTTTAAATCTGCTGAGAAGACTCCTGCCTCCCACCTCCCTCTCTTTCATGGAATCTTTTTATACATTTCTTCAGTCACTGGAGCCCATCATTTGGTCAGAGATTGAAGTCTCCTGTGGGTACATATGAGGGTTCCTGAGAGCAGGACTCTCAGCTGAGCAAATGATGAGTGAAGCAGTCTTTACAACCATAAGAAAAAGGAACTTTCTCTACACTTTCTTTCTAAATACATTTAGCCAGTAGTTTCCTACCAGGGGAAGAATGTAAGAATTTGCATTTGGTGTTTGTGTGCCTGAGAAGAAAGGTAGAGGAGGTGATTTGAGTTACCTGCAATCTCTAGACAAAGAAGAGATAGGGTGATCAACAGAGCAAATCTTTCATCCATCATCTTTAACTGTCGCCCCTTTGTGGTCAATAGGTTAGGAGATGCTCAGGAATCAGTGCCATTGGATTTGGACTACTTGCAATAGAAAATTACCCTTGAAACAGATAAAAATAATGGCAGTGTGAAGACTTCAATAACATAAAGTTTCCCCCAAACAAAGTTGCATTATCTTTCAGGAAATCAGTTGAATAGCAAAACAGGAGCACACTTGGCATCGGTCTGCTTCTGAAGTCTTCTGTCATTCCTTGTCTGTAAAGTAGGGGAAAGGAGAAACAAGATCACGGGATTCCCATCCTCCCATTTAGCCTGGGGGGGGGGGGGGGAAATGNNNCCATTTGCCCGGGGGGGGGGGGAGGAAATGCCACAAGATAAATTAGGAGCAATACCTGATTTTTAATCTATAATTGCTGTTCCCTTTCACTACAGTCTGTTTCCATTGGGTAAGAAAGCTCAGTTGGTGAATCTGCATGTGAGGAAGAAGAAAAGGAAGCCTTTGGTGAAAATGACAAAGCAGAATGTAAAAGAGCTACATCGAAATAATTACCAGTTTAGTTTAGTGGTTAAGGCACCAGGCTAGAAACTGGGAGACTGTGGATTTCTAGTCGCACTTTAGTCAGGAAAACCAGCTAGATGACCCTGGGCTAGTCACCTTCTCTCAGCCCAACACACCTTACAGGGTGGACTAGTGGGGAAAATATGAGGAAGAAGTCTTAGGTGTATTTGTTGCCTTGACTTATTTATAAAAATAATAAAGGTGGGATGCAAATAAATAATTTTATAAAGTAAGTAAATATTTGGACTGAGGTTTTTTGGACATTTTAGTGACTACTTTGATGATTAAAAGCTATTTAGCCAATCCATTCATAACCAGCATTCAATAGCTTAGTGAGCATAAGGTAAATTGATATTTGTCACTAACTAGAATATTCATTAAAAGAAACACGATTTCCAAGTAGCACCTGTTTCCAGCTTGATAAAATGTTGTGATCGCCATTATTTTCGCTTTCTTTGGGTGAGCAAAAAATGCTGATAGTTGCTTCATTTAGCCCTTGCTATGCTATACTTCAAGCCCCTGGAGCAGGTTTGTAGCAATTCCAGATTCACTGACTACACTCCTTAGCTATGAATAATGGGACTATTGGAACTTTGCTTCCAAATAAACTTCTTGCTGTATTCTCAAGGCAATTCCTTTCTCTCCATTTAAATATTATGAAGGCGGCAGCTGCTAAATATAGTCTCTAAGATTCCATCTTCTTTCTGGTGGATTTTTGTGCTGGGCTGTATAAACATGTCTGCTGCATTTTTTTTTTCCAGAGTGCATCATAAATCACACACACAGCCTGGAACTAGGTTATTGGGAAGGCCACGCTTATAGAGACTGAAAAACTCTGTGTTCTTATTTGACTAAGTTGAAAGCATTTCCGGCCCTTCTCTTAAGCGTTCAATCTTCACTTAAATTTTGTAAGATTCATTGAAATATCACGCCAAACTGATACAAACTCTAATGGGAAACACTTCCCGGCATCATTTCCAAAACCGATTTAACGGGAAGGCCTGTTTTCAATGTTGTCAGCTGCCTTGATTACCGAAGAGGTAGAAAGGATGGGTCTAAATCCAAAACTAAAATAAATATAAATGAATTTATGACCAGTATTGCCTTGGCAAGCTGGCAGGGTCGTAAAAATTAATTGAGGCCAGATTTCTCGCATTTTATTTATTTATTTATTTTGGTAGCTTGAATCTGATGCTTTTCCTATCAGATATCTTTTTAATATGCCAGGCTGAGAATTACGGAAATTGAAGACTAACGCTTGTGGAATATACTAAATGCTTCAGGGCTAATTCTTGACTATATTGTGGGTATAAAAACAAGCTCTCGATCGTAGATTCAGAGGTAAGTAAAAAATGCATGTATTTTAGGTCACCCACTTAAAAAAGACTTCTAGGCTATTTAACAAAATTATGAAGCAATTAAACGCAGCCATCTAATCCTAATATTAAACATACTAAACCAATATTAGTCCAGGTAACGGGAGGGATTAAAACCTTTCATAAATCATCTCAAAGTCAGCATAACTATTTGTATCACCGACCTTCAAATCAGCAGACAAGGAAATAATTCATTGGTTTTTAGTTCACTAAGGTGCACCATCAAAATTTGATAGCCCCTTATTGCTTACGGGCTGTATTTCAACTTAAATTGTTTTTAATTATTATTCTAGTATCGGTTGCTTGAATTCCAGCCAGGAAAATGGTTTTTATTAGCCAAGAAATATTTAATAGACATTGGGGGGGGGGGAATCATCTTTAATTTTGTAGTGATTAGGATGCAAAAATAGATCACCTCCTACAGGTTTACAAATTCAACCGGTATGGAATTTTCAGCCTTGTTTCTCCAGAGATCCCAAATGTGTTATCTGTACAAGTAATGACAACTGAAGCAACTTCAGCCATTTTTGCCATCCAAAAATGGTTTCTGGCTGGCACCACCCACAAGACAATCTGGCAACACAGATAAGGCCTAAGAATGGAATTACAGTAGTCCTCAATTTATGAATGTAATGGAGCCTGCCCGTTATGGTTCAAGTCATGATAATCATAAAGCAGGTGACCTATGTGACCTGATTTTTACAATATTTTGAGGGGGGCAGTCATTAAGAGAGCGCTGCAGTCCTTAAGCAAACCAATTGTTTGCTATGGGCAAGCTTTGCAAAAAAACAGACATGAATGCCAGTTTGGGGCAAATACATTATAAAATGTAGTCATGTGATTGCAGGATGCTGCAAATGGGTATAAATCTGGACCAGTTTGCTGAGCACCCAAAATGCATTCACGTGTTCACATGATCACCCTATCCGAATTTCAGAACTAGATTATTATATGTGTACCTCTGGGGAGGCACGTTGTAATTTTGAATGGTTGCTAAGCAACCAGGCATAAGTCAAGGACTGCATGTACTGCATTTCGTATTTCCAGATATGGAAGATTTGCTTGCTTGATCTTCTCAACAAGCTTTGGAAAAATTCCTGCTCCAGCCTAACCCTAATTTTATATTTAATAGGCATCAATTTGCATGTTAAATTCAAATTCAAATTTATTGGACTTGTATGCTGCCCTCTC
>AZIM01000049.1:434310-450614 GCA_000516915.1 Ophiophagus hannah
TGTAAGTTGCTTCTGGGTGGACTGCTGGAGCAGAGGACATTGGTGACTTCAAGTCTGATTTTATTGGCTACATCTGGGTTAATTTTGGTTAGGGTTAGGGTTAGGGTAATATGTATGTATGTATATATGTATACATATATATATATATATATATACACACACACACAAACACACACACATACACACACATGGTTTTTTGTGCAAAATGGGCAGTTGTGTGTGCCCTTACCAATCAAGGAGCTCATGAATCTCATGAGGTTGCCAATGTTTTTCTGGCTTCAATTCGAGATGCTGGTAATGACTCATAAAGCCTTCTATGGGACAGGGATGACTTATTTAAAGGACTACCACTTCTCCCCTGTTCCATATCTGTTCCATCAAGACCCACAGAAAAGACATGAAATGGATCCTGTCTACAAAAGTGTGTCATTTTTGGGGACACAGAAACAGAGCCTTTTCTGCCATGGCACCCACTATGTGTACAACATGTATAGCATGAAATAACAAAGTGTACATTTTTGGAGATTTGAAGCTTTGCAAGATCTCAGTGCTCTGGTCTAGTCAATAGCTGAGGTAATCAGAATACAGAAACTCTATAGAAAGCCCCTTTGCTTCTCCAAAATGAATGACTAAGAGGGGGAAACTGGAAGCTTTTGATGTGATTGTCCTGTGGTTCTTCAGCTGTCTCATTCCCTCCCTTAGAAATCTTCTCATATTCAGGGACAGGTGACCTGGGTGTGCTATCTCTATCACTTAGGTCTCTCTAAGACACCTGCCCCTGGATATAACAAGCCATGACAACTAACTTAAGCCCCTATCTTCATAACTCTCTGCATGACTGTGGATCTGAACCCTCTGTGTGGAGAGAAACTGTATTTTCTCTGTGAATAAAATGCTTGGAAGAAATATTTTATGGTATTTTTTCTTTCTTTCCAGAGGTTGCTAAGCCTGCTGTTCTGGTTCTCTGGCATTATGGTTCTCTATTTCATTGGGGCCTCTTCCACACTGATTTATCAGGCTGATTTATTAACCTCAGCTACTGAAGCCATCTGCAAATGCCTGCCAATACAAATAATTACAGTAGTGGTCATTTAGTTATCCCATAGCTGTGAAATTTCTAAGGAATGAGATATGGTCCATTCAATAGGGGACTTCAAATGTTTAAAGACTCATTTGGTCTTCAAAAACTCGTAACCATATTATTACGATTCTAACATTTGAAACCATATGCTTCCTTGTTATACTATTTTTTTCTAATAACAAGCAAGCAAAATAGGAATTGATGTCCACTCATTGAGACCTACTTCAGTGACTGTAATATTCTAAAGCAGAGGTGGGAAAAGATGGCCAACTCCCAGAATTCCTGAACCAGCATGGCTCTCAAACTCAAACTCAAACATACCATAATATCCAATAGTCTCTCATCACAAACTCACCAACCCTAGAACACTTTACTTCTCACAGGAAGGAACACTCTAATAGTCTTCTTCAGCTAAGGAAATAAGCAGGGGTGGGATGCTACCACTTCTGCCTGGCTCTATAGAACTGGTAGCTCTGNAGAGCAGCAGACACCAAACCAGTTCTGTGTCTGCTGCTGTTTGGCCCACCCGCCCTCCTGGNNTCTTACCTGTCCTTTATTTCCTGCTTTTCAACCTCAGCTCTTTGCACGGCACAGCTGAGGTTGAAAAAGCAGGAAAAAAGAGGCTTTTCAAACGCTGTATACCTGCACGCAGTGCTTATCAGCTGTCTGGGCAGCACAGCTAAAGGGTTTTTTACACATGCAAAACATAGTCACCAAACCGGTAGTAACACCCGCCCTCTGGACTGGCCCGAAAACGGCGGCCCACCTTAGCCTCCTCCTGCCCGGAAAGGTCCCAGGCTGTGGGGCGGAGGCACGGAAAGGCTCCAGGCGGTGGGTGAGGGCCTAGCACGACTCCAGTCTTACCTGTGAGCAGGCAGATCAGGGCTGCTCAGTTGGGGCGCAGGCACCACGTGGGAAAGTCAGGTTAGGCAAGCCACGAGGGCCCAGCGTGCCACATAGGAAGGGAGGAGTGACTGGGCGGGGCGACTGGCGGGCAGGCGACCTGCGCGAGCGAGCATTGGGTGGGCAGGGCAACTGAGCAACTGGCAACTGGGGAACCGGTTCGGGGGCATAGCCTGCCAGAAGTCACTACCGGTTCCGTGACCCATGCCAAATTCTTGCTACCGGGTCGCCAGAACCGGTGCGAACCAGCTGAATACCACCTCTGATATAAAGGTAAATTCAGCAATGTAAGCAATACAAAGGCTTTAAAGAACAGTTTGCAGGAGGCTAATGATACTGAGATTTAAAGTATGAAGTCAAATCATAGCACCTATCATATACAATTCCTTCCTTCCTCCTTTCCTTTTCCTTTTCCTTTTCACTGTTTATGAATCACGAGGCCGACTTGTCATGTTTATTTCCAATCAATTTGAGCATCACTTCATGCCACATTTCAGGGGAAGGCAGAAGATCTACTTCATGATCTCCATCCAAAAATGCTGCTTAGGCTTTATTCCACATTCATCCTCCTACTGATTGCTTTGAGTGATAATACATTCTTAAAACTTTTGCTCGTAGTCTTAGCTTGGTGATTGTGGTGTTAGTAACAAGGAATTAAGGGCTGCTTCTGTGTTTATAGATGGGAAATCAAATGACTGAAAGAGGAAGAGAATCTGTTGGTTTCAATTATATCAAAGAGGGAATTTTGCCCGTTGTCACTTCTTACGTCAGGCTAAAAAAAGGATGCACTTCTTGCAGCTCTTACTCTGCTGTGGTGGTGGGACTCTCCAGATGACGCTAAGTGTTACTACCAGTAGTCCTAATAATGAGAGAAAACTGCTAGTACTGTAGCTTACAACATCTGAAAGCTCACCAGTTGCCACTGGTGCAAAAATATTCACTGCTAAACCACTCCATCATTCAAACTAGAGTTTCAGACTACTTTGAGCTAAATACAAATTCATCTGCCCAAGGACTTGTGTTAAACTGGTAGTCCAGGAGTTATTTCAATGGTTATATGCCATAAAAGATTGATAAATAAAATTCCCTCTCAAGTATTACTAATTAATCCAGATTCCTACTTTATAAATGTCCCAAGATTCAACATGACCTGTCATTGCTGGTTACCACATAGTAGTAAAGCAAAATCATTATGTTGCATAGAGAGCAAAGTCCACCAACATCTCCGGTAATGCCTAAATTACCCCTCGTTTGATATTTTAGTTCATTTATTTATTAAATTTATTTGCTACCCATCTCATACCAAAACATCTCCAGGCAGCATATGTTAGAACCCAGGTCTTCAAACATCTGCAGACACCAAATAAATTGAACTTTTTATAGTAATGATTTAACCACAGAATATAGATCCTTCATGTCTCTTTAGGGTGTTTTGTAAACCTTGATTTATCTGTTATTGCTATGTTCAATGCATGTGTCTGTGTTGTTTTCCTCGCCAAACTGTTTCCAGCATCACCATCCAAATGCAAATCTAACACAGCAAATCAAACCGGATTTGCCCTTGCAGATTGCTGTGCATGGAGCGGAGAAGGTAACCACAGATTAGAATATTAATGCTTGTTTATCTCAGGCTTTACTTATTAGAGTGAATATAGGAATGAATTCAGCCAGCACTTGCAGTCATTAATCACAGGTGATTTTCTGCTGTCTTGAATCTTCCAGAATAATTTACTCTGAGGTAAAGAAGAAGGGGGGGAAAACCTAGTGATTTTAAGAACTGTTGAAACCCCCTTGTACTTGAAGTGGATTAGTGGTATTTTCATCTAAATCAGGAGTGGGGAACTATGGGACCTTTATGACCTGTGGTCCAAAGGTCATAAAGGAGCCATAGTTTCCCACCCAATTCTAAATGAATTTTAGAAAAGTATTGCTTTTCTAGAGAGTTACATGGAAAACCACCTCTCAGCAATTGGCCATTCTGGTCAAAGAACTGGTTGGAGAGAAATGGGCTACACATGGAAAGTAGGTAGATGGAGCACCATAGTAGCAAGAGGGATTAGCTACGTACAGGGATGAGATAATTCAAAGAGAGACAGGGCTTTCATTCATGAACAGAGGAAAGATTATTAATAGATGTAGCTCATCGTGGAGATATGAAGATCTGCAATAGTTAGACTTTTAGAAGAGAATACTTGTAGCTCAAGGTTGAATTGTGGAGTCCTTGGTGCTCTGAGCTTGGTTGTTTGCTTAAAGACATTTCATTACTCAACTAGATAATATCATCAATGCTACAGATGTTGCCTGGTTCAGTAATGAAACATCTGCAAGAAAACAATCAAACTCGGATAGAACCAAGGACTACACAGTCAAACCTTTTCTTCCCAGTGGCACCAGTTCACTTTATTCATATGTAACATTTTTTAATATCAAGGAACCCTTTCAAAAATATAATTTTCTGGAAAAGTTCTGGGAATTAGAAGAGTCCATTCTTATACCAGAGTAAAGACTGTTTGTCACCCAATTGTAATTAGCACTTACAGTAAGTATTCTTCAGTGTTTAGAAATAGTGTATGTGTGTATCTAAAGTGTCAGCTACAAGTGAAGCACAATCTTTAACTGTGCCTGATCCAGTGTTAGATGCATCAACCCAAAATGCAACCTGCCTGTCTTCCTTCAAAAGCAAAAAAAAAAAGGATGTTAATATTTCTTGTGCTTGGGCCTACGTTACCCTGCAAGGAGACTGAGTCTTTCCTTAAACATCTTCACATGGTTATTGTTGAACTCCATCTTGTAGCATCCACCCTGACTATCCTTGCTGGGACTACAGGGTATACTGATCCAACCACATCTAGGAGGTTCTTGTTTCTGAGTTAGGTAAAATCAGCTGAATCTAAGAGTCATATTCTATTCCTAGAAGATTGCATGGCAATCACAGTTATTTGGCAATTCTTATATGTTGCCAAACAAACAATGTGTTTTGATTAGCTGTTAGAATGAACCTCTAATTAGCATCCCAACCACCATTTATTCTCCCATAGCAGCCAAGCTATGACAATATGCTACCTTTCAATGAGAATAGAGAATGTTTGCAAATACATCGAGAATTGATGCAGGACTGGTTTTAGTCAAGAACTGACTCATCGACTACACATATAATTTGCATAACCAAGAGGTGGCAGCACTCAATCAGGCTTAAATGCCATATAATGAAAGGCTGTGGGTTTTTCCTGCAGAGAGAATAACACTCGAAAACAAAATAAAAGAACAATTTTGGATTAGCAGGGCTTGTTTTTTTCTCTTGTTATAAAAAAATGCCGTCAATAGTAATTATTTATTATTTTGTAAGGCACAAAATACTAGAGAGATTTTCATTCCCTCTATCATAATTCTCCATTTCTTGCTGAATTGACAGTCTAATATCATCCTTAGATAAGTAGTTCTCTTCTGTTTTTGAATTAATTTAGAATTTTTGTGCCTTGTGGCAAGATAACTTGGTGCTCTTTTTTTGCAACAATCCATAATATATCTTCTTTTCTTTGTCATTGCACGGGGTTTTTTCAAGCACTCCACACTTGGGCTTGTACAAAACGGTGAAGTCTGCACTGCCTAGCTGAAAGCACATGATCAGCAAATATAAATTCACTCACCGTCAATCTGAGAATTACAAAAATAGTTACCCAATGGGAGAAGATGTAAGAGACCTTTATAGATGAATAGCAAGTGACACATTGAAAGAAAAAAACAGGGGAATAGATAATGGTAGGAATGGCTGATAACTAAGGAGAAAGACAGACTGGTAGCTTCAGCCCATAGAAAATAGGATCAGAAAGATTTCAAGCTCAGAATGAGGTGGGATGGGTAAGGGATGCAAAATACAGTTAGGGATTTATAGTATGATTTATAGTATCTTCTAACAGCACCCAGCCATCATTGAGGAGATATAGAACCTGGCCTCATTACTGTTGTACAGGCCCAGCTAGGGCTGAAGAATTCTAGAAGTCATGAGTGAAGATTCTGTCTATAATAAACAGGGAGGTGTTGGGTATGTCTGAAATAAAAATCAAGGAAAGCTATTTGTCTGTCATGTGAGGTAATGATATGTGGGAATGACCTTGGGAGACAGGAGGAAGTCCCACAGACTAGGTGACAGTCAGATAACAGGAAGCTGAGCCCACAAAAGGAATGGGGCTGTGGCAAATATCTGAAAGAATCCTCCCTAGTTTTTGGGCCTGTAAAGGTGAGGGGGGGGGGAAAGAGGTCCTTTTAAGTCTCGCAAGATTCTGTTTTAACTTTCTAACTTTATTGTAAATAAAGTTAGAATGATTCCTCCCTGGATCGGCTTCTAGGCTGGACTACCCTCAATCTTAAAGGACTTTGTGCAAATCCATGTTATTCCACCAAGTATTTGTATTATCTGGAGGTCCTGTACCTTTTTTTTAAAGATACTGCAAATTTGGAACGCAAGCATTTCAGTCAAATATAGATGGTCTCGGGCAAAGGTCAACTAATTATACGTGTGGGGAAAATGTACCATGGAATTTAGAGAAAGAAATCCATAATGAAGAAGGGAGATTTGTGATATTACATTTTTAATCTGAATTTGCGAAAATAGTAGTTCTTTCCATTTATGCCCCCAAATGACAGCAAAGTAAAGTTCTATGCATTTTTTCACTTTTTATTCATTCTGACTCTCAAGAGATATGAATGAATCTTTCAAAAATAGAGGAAAAACTGCTTTATCTAAAAGGAATTCAGCTAAACTCCCCTTAAAGTGTCTTAGATTATATGACACTAGCTGTTTTTGATGCAATATCCTGAAGAGAAAGAATATACCTACTAGTGTTCAGTTCATAAAACTTACATAAGAAGAGACATGTGTTGGATTTCTAATTCATTGTTAACTAATCTCAGAGGCATCAAAGTTGCAGCTCCTCCATGTGTAGATTATAACCCAATAATTGTACTATTAAACAGAGAAACCTCTAGATCAAAGAACTGCTATTCTTGGAAGAGGACATCAAATTAAATTGCCAACAGGAATTCAAGAGCTTCTTCCAAGTCAATTTAACTTCTGAAGCTTCTTTATCTACAACAGAGGACTCCAGCAAAGCATTTTATAAAAGAATTGTTTATCTTCTTAGCATCAAATAGAAGTAAGGATGTGCAAAAACAGAAAGACACACTGGTGAACAAACTGAAGCAATTAGAATTAAGGCACAAGCGTCACACAGTTTTGGACTTAGAACAAAAGATTAAAGTGATTTGTCATCAAATAGATTTCACGGAAGCAAATGAGAAATTGGATTTTGTCAAACAAAAGTATTTTGAAACAAGTCATTTAAACTGCTATTTTCCCAATTGCCTAAGAACAAAAGAACTGTTATTTTATTTGGGATGAAATCAGGTTCCTTTTCACAATGAAGGAGATGATGAAGCAATATATTTAAACATTATTCAAGGTTCTATGGAAAACAAACATTCGATCTGGAAAAGATGGGAGTATTTGAATAGGTTATTATCTATGAAATGTATGGATCAACAAAAGGGAGGTCTTAAGAAATCGATATCAGAAGATTAAACTAAAACAACAGTTTTAAAAAACAAAACAAAACATATGCTTCAAACTGAGAAAGTTCCAGGACCTGATGGTATCTTTCCAATACACTACATGACTTTTCAACCTTGGTTAAACTACTAACTCATGGAACAAAGGGGATTCAAGGTTTAGTATAATGTGGTATCTTGCCAGCTCTGGAAACCAGCAAGTAGTATAGTGCTGGATGTGTAGTGTATGGATGTGGCCCTAGACAAAAATCAGGAAAGAAAGTTTCTTATCAGATTCTAGATTAAAAATGGAGCAAAAGGGTGGGTAAATTATTAAGCAATCCTTTTCTGACAGCTTTGCTGAATAGTTCATTGTGTTCATGTCATGACTGAGACCATGTTGGCAGACCATCCACCCCTTGTGGAGGAGGAGGAGATGGAAAAGAGGAGGAGGAGGAAGAGGTGGCACTCATTTTGACATATGTCTTATTATATCAAAGTTTTGAAATGGTCTAAATGCTGAGGTCAGTATCTCCTCTCTGAGAACAGATCAGTCATCAGGTCCATTGGATTGAAGATAATGGTTAACGCCATGGAGTGGCTTCTGCCTTGTCTGTGGAATCTTGATTTTGGCTCTTAATCATCCAATTTTCCAACAATACTTCCTTAACTTTGTATTGGGAAAAAGTATACTATGCTATTTTCATACAAGTTGACTATTCTGCATTACAAAACCAGAACTGTGATGAGTTTTTTATCAGTTACAGCTACTGTATAAGGTTAACATGATTTGCTGAAAAACCTTGTTGACCTTTAGCTAGTCTGCTCTCAAATAAACCAATCTGCTAAATTTGGAGAAAAGCAATATTTTTTTTAATTATTCTATGGATGCTCATAGGAATGGGGAAATTCAAACTGAGAGTAAAATATGAGAACCATGTAGAATAAAACTAAAATCCCCCCCAAATTGTCCAAAGCTAAATAAAAATTGTTGCTGATCTAATCCTAAAACAAGACACCTATTAGCCATACCCATTACGAGATCATGAACGTTGCCTGGTATCATATCCCCATTCTATGTTACTTCGGAAATGAGAAATATTCCTGTGACTGTGTGAAGAAAGAGCTTGTCGTTCCTGGAAGACATCCAACTTTATAATTAATTTTCAAGCAATGACATTTAACTGCCTTCTCTGCTTTTTGGCATCAGTGCTCAGCTGGCTACAGGCTATAAATCTGCCTTTGAGTCTGGCAAAATAGGCTGTTCCATGAATGCTGCATTATGTTCACCCATAATATTTGTCTTCACTTCCACGGGTTTATTCCATTGTAGTCTGTCTTATTATGATCTTTCATAGACTTTATTGCCAAGCCAAATGAAGCACTTCCTCAAAGCATCACCACATAAAATCATGGCATATGGTTCTCTCTCCTATCTCCACTTTTCTCCCAAAGAAGACATCTGCAGGGTAGTGTTTGTGTGTTTGTGTGTGTGTTTGCACTTGTGTACATAAATATATATTAATGATATTCAATAGCAAATGAGGGTAGGCAATGCCTATTATCATAAACAATGTAGCTGCATATATTGAGGGAAATTACACAAAAGTAAGGTTCTAACAAAGGAGTGTTCAGAAAGTTGTTCTGTTTATAACTTTTTCTCCCCAATTCTGCATCTTATTGATTCAAAACAAAGATTATTAAAACTATTTTCAAGGCTTTAGTATGGTTAGCAGGCATCTTGAATTCCCTAACAATTCTTCTATTTAGAACCAGGCTGATGTAACAGTTTTAACTTTGCAAAAGGTACTGAGAACTTGAGAAGCTAAAAATAGGTCCTTGTGAAAGGCAAGACCTTCAGGAGAGAAAGACAAAGGTCTTCCAAAGCAGATGTAATGTATGTACACGCATGGATGCACACGCATGTGTACCTACACACACTGATGCCTGCTGCAGTTGACAAGGACCACCGCCATCTTAGACCTCAACTTACATCTCCTTAATGTATAGTGGGAGGATATTGTGAACCACTTCTCAGTCTGTCTGTTATTTCTCACAATACACAGACACAGACACACACACACACACAGACACACACACACACACACTGGGATAAGTGTGGTATTTATTGTAAGTCTCAGAATTCCCCAGATAAAATAAGTCTCTATCATGACTCTTGAGAGGTGACTTGGTTCTTGTGGTTGTCTCAGTTACATCTTGTTTAACACACTGCCTGGTGTTTCAGAGGAGGCAGAAGGCATGGTCCTTTTTCTGTTCTCTGCATTTTTTTTCCTAATGAGCAAATTAAACTTTAACCAACCCTCTATTTTTCTTTACTTGCATAAACCAATTTGAGCCACAGGGAGTCGATTAATAAAACATCTCTTGAAAATGTGCAAAATGAGAGAACCCATCCTCCCAAGCATTGCCAGTCAGTCTTCCAGGCAAATTTTAATCTCCCAGGAAAATCAATGTTACTTTAAATAAAATACCCTAGAATAGAGATTACTTAAGGGAATCGGGCGACAAAGTATGATTGCAAAATATAGATTTCCCTCCACAATTTCACCGCAACAATGCCCTGCTGCAGTGTGCATAAACATGTGGTGTAATAATTATCTGAACATATAAAGAAAGTCCAGGGGTGAGTTCCCAAAGGTTTTTTTTTTTGATACAAGTGTTTGGAAGGATGGGAGAACTACCAAAGGTTGGACCATCAGCTTTGGGCATCAAAAGAGAGAGCATTAATATCTAACTAAGCTTTGCACTCAAGTATCTTTAACACACAAGTTTTTCCTGTTCAGGTTAGGCCTGTTTTATACACCAGGATTGCCATTAAAGAAATTTTTGTTCGGGGGATATTTTTACTTTTTTGATGCAAAACTGGCTCTTATTACCAGAAAAAAATGGGATCAAGACTCGGATAAATGACTAGGGAGTCCAGAGTACAGATAGTCAACCACAATTGAGCCCAAAATTTCTGTTGATCAGTGAGTCATTTGTTAAGTGAATTTTGGCCCATTTTATGATCTTTCTTGCCACAATTGTTAAGTGAATCACTATAGGTGTTAAGTGAAGTGAATCTGGCTTTCCCATTGACTTTGCTCAGAGGTGGTATTCAGCCAGTTCACACTGGTTCGGATGAACTGGTTGTTAAATTACACACACACACATGCCCACACACACACACACACAACCCGCTATCACAGTGGATCCTGGGTGCTGTGTTACACTGCAATGAAAAAATGGTCAACGGAGTGGCCGGCGCAAGGGAAGGAGGAGGCCTCCTGGATGGATGGATGGATGGATGGATGGATGGATGGATGGATGGATGAGCTGACCCATGGCTTTAGCCTTTTTAAAAAAAATTATTACCACAACAGTTGAATTGCAAATTGTGGGGGCTTCTTCTTCACTGGCAGTCAGTATGACTCTAGAAGTTGCCTCCCTCTTCCTGCCCCACTCCACCCCAGTTCCACAAGTGTTCCTCAGGCTATCAGTGATGTCAGGTAAGGGAAGAAGAGTGAAGCTGGTTTGACAGCACCTGTTAGTCAACCTCAAAAACAGGTGCTGGATGGAGAAGAGCAGAAGTAGTGCTGACAGGTTGCTGGAGGATTCATGCAACGAAGCAGGAATGCTCCCACTTCATCATACAATCCTTCCAGGTTTTGTCAGGATTTTCAAGCTATTATACATACACGTTCTTCTAAAAGAGAGCCCAGCCTATGTTCGGACTGCTTTTGAAAATGGGTTCACTGCTCAGCTCTTTGAGAAATACCACTAGGCTAACAATCCCTGACAGCTAGATAGGTGGTCACACAACCCAGTGGGATGCTTCTCTCCACCTTGTCACGACTGCATACTAGGCCTGTCAGCTCTTGTTTCGTTCACCTTTAAACACCGGCTTAAAACTCTTCTGAAGGAACAATTAACCCTTGTTCAAAAGCATCCCAAATAAGAACTGAATGCATAGAGTGGCAGGTGAACGTTTTGAAGAAATCTGAAAAAGAAATCTGTTTCTTGCTTCATTGTACAGATCATCACGCTGACGGGGCTACTGCTGGGCAACTGCTGCTCACAAATACAAAATAACAGAGTTGGAAGGGAACCTTGGAGGTCTTCTACACCATTGTGGAAACCCTACACCATTTTAAACAAGTGGCTGTCCAAATTTCTTCTTTAAAGCCCCCAGGGTTGGAGCATCCATCTGGAGACATCCATCCATTCCACTGATTAATTGTTCTTACTATCATGAAATTTCTCCTTAAATTCTAGGCTGGTTCTCTCTGTAATAATCCTCCATCTGTTACTTCTTGTCCTATCCTCAGGTGCTTTGGAGCGGGGGTCCCCAAACCCCACCCCCTCCGGTCTGCAGACTGGTGCTGGGCTGCGGCCCATTCAGAACTGGGCTGTGAAAGTGGTGGGTGAGTGTGTGTGTGCATGCATGAATGCAGCTGCATTTGTGAAAGGGTTGAGAACATGCGTGTAAAACCATCTCCTCTCCTTTCCCTGTCGCTACCATCTCCGCTGCTCCACTGACTTGGAAAAGTTGTGGAACACTGCTTTGGAGAATAGGTTGCTCTTCTCTCTGACAGCCCCTCAAATACTGGAAGACTGCCATCATGTCATCCTTAGCCCTTTTCTTCGTTAGACTAGACATACCCAGTTCCTGCAACAATCCATCAGGTTAATCCAGGTCTCCCAGCTGCAGGCCATCTCAATACCTAGCAGATCCAGGTTTGAAAGATCAGGACTCTTCTACTGACCGAAGCAGAGTGGCCTGGAAGACAGTCCAGATGAACTGAAGTTAATGGGGCTAATAGGTGTTAGGCTTATCTCATCCCTAGGAGTTGCCTGACTGTGATACCAACCAAATGGTCCCTGAAGAACATCCTCCTGCTCCCACAGCAAAACTGCCATGGCATGTTGCCTGTTTATTGCAATACTGGACTGAGTTGTGGAAGAGATAAAAGTAATACCACAAGAACATGTCAGGAAAAAAAAAGAGATAGGGCATGTTCAGGCGGTATCTGGATGCAAAAGAAAAAAGGCCCTTGGATTTATGCATTGTGCATAAATAAACCTTACACCACAAAAGTACCATCTGTCTCCACCAACCCTTTTTTTTTTAAAAAGAAACACGCTCCTGATTAAATGCTAGTAATACCGGAAATTTAAATGCTGGTGGAGTTGCATGCAAATTGCAATAGAAACAATTTAATGCATCAGCTAAAAATGAGCCAGGTAGTGTCTAGGCAGATTCTGAGTGTGAGAGGTCAATTATACTCCTTGCCTAATTCTCCTGATGCATTATGGAGGAGTAAATGGTTCGGCGCATGTGTTGGACCTCTATAATTCGATAGTGCTCTAGCGGAGTGGCTATAAGTATAATCTCTGACCCCAGTCCCGAATTCATTGTGTAATTTTTTTTAAAGAGCTGCCGTTCTCTCAGTCCGGACTCCCGGCTCTGCAGCTTGAAGATAATGCTGCTAGCCTATTTATGCAGCTGTCAAAAGGTATAATGTTAATACACGTTGAAATGCTTTAAGCGCCAATAATAAAACTTTGGGGTTTTTTTTTTTAAGTGGAATTTTGGAATGGAAGACATTTGCATTTGAGGAATGGGTAATTGTATTTTAATAGAATTGGATGGTACTTCAAATTCAGCCCAAAGTTCTTTGCCATGATGCCACTTCCTTACAACCAGTTCAGTTCTCTTCCCTTTTTTTACAGCCATGGCATTGTGCTGCAAGAAACCATCAGTAAAACAGCCGCTTTGTCTCTGCTGCTTCTCAGCAAATATTCCATGCTCGCATCTGTTATGATCGAAATGAAAAGATGCACAGCCTCTTCAAATGCAAATCCTGGGTGTAGATTTGCCCTTTGGCCAAACAAAAAGGACAAATAAATAAATAAGGACATGGATGCATTAGCCCAATAGTTTGGTCCTTTCACTTTTAACAGAATTCAGATGTAAGCATATCTACTTTATTTATTTGGTTAGATTTATATCCTGCCTTCCCTCCAGAAGCTCAAGTGATATATATAAAACACTCCTTGCTCTCATTTTTTCTCTTTATAATAAGGTAGATATGATGGTTTATGTGAAAATGTATTAGGTAAATATTTAGTAGCAGAGTAATAAAATAGAACATTAATAATATTTACTCTTGTTAAACTCCAAAGAGACCATGCAATATACAAAGTGCAGCTTTTAACAGTTATCTAACCAAATGAAAAGATGCTTCCACAAATCAGGCAATGTACTCTGGCATCCAGGAGCAACATCCATTGATCAGGTCTCCAACCACCACAGGGATTAAAGCTTTACATATAATTTGATTCAGTTTCAATCCCCAATGACTGTGGCCTGAAATTACTACCAATCAGTGTCAAGAATACTGAGACAACTGGAACCAATGACATAATTCATTATAAGGAACCATTCATTCATTCATTTATTCATTCATTTATTAAATGTGTTTGCCGCTCATCTCACTGCAGGGATATTTTTTGAGTTCCAATTTCCAGTAAGATTTGGATTGTATTTTATCCATAATTGGAGAGAAAAATAAATTTCTCGTGCGGGTCTGTTGCTCAAGACAGCTCTTACAGTCATTTGCAAATCATATGAGCTCTAACTCCACATAAAGTCCAATAAATATAGATTTTTAATTATTACTCCCTTGTTATTGATCCTGACTCTATTTCTTATAATCCAAGACTTTTCCAGGACAAGCACAAACTTGAAGGCGAAGCTTGGCCAAAGATCAACACGACACGGCTATTATTGAATCTTTATTGTAAGGCATGAAGCCTTTACAAACACTGACAGTCTGTGACAGGGAAGGCTGATTCTCAAACCTGTGTTTTCCTTGGATTCCAATCTAATAATCTCTCTCTCTTGTTCCATGTTCCCCTCTATGTGAAGCTACACCGTCTTTCTTTTTCCATTATTGTTTATAGGCAGCAGTTGCCTGATTACATTCTCTACAATGAATGTCTAGCTACCAACAAAACCTTTACCCCATCGCCTGCTGCTCTCATGTGTTCATTAAAGTCTTCCCTGTGACTTTGCTTTTAAAGTTCCACCTAGATGACTGTGTTGCTTAAAATTCCTGCCTATGGCAGCCACTAAAAATATCTCTGTGTCTGGATCTAGATTTAAGCTCCAAAGTGATACTTACTCTTATCGATATTACAAATAGCTTTTTAGAATGGATAGCTGAAAATCTCAGCGAAGTGAAATGCAGGAAAAATGACCATTATTCTGACACCGCTTGAAAGGGTTTCTAAAAAAAACCCCAGTTGTGGATCATAAGGACTTTGCAATTGGCTCAGCTCATTGTTCTTTGCTGGAGGTTTATGTTTTTTATTGCAACAGCTGTCTCGTTTCTGGCTAAATCATTTCCCTGCTTTGAAAAACCGTTGTTTTCATCACTTATTAAAAATTGCTTACAGTGCTTTTGTGGCTCAAAAAGCATCAGCAATTTAATAGACAAATACTTACTCCTTTGGACAATTGTTCCAGTAAAGACAAGAAATCACAAGACAAAGAAGATAGCTTGAAGTCAAATTCATTCCCCATCATCTCCCAGTTTAGATACTTCTGTTTCAGGAAAGTAAAAATAGGATCAGAGTGCTTGGAGGTTGTTGAGGTGTAACTAATTACTCTTTTCATCACACTTACTAGTAAACAGAACAGATCTTACGTCTTAGCAATTTCCTTGCCAAATGGCTAGGTGGAAAGGGGGAAAAAAATGCCCGTCATAAAAAAAAGCTGGAAACTTTTTCAGCTTAATTTTGACAGTTAAATCTAATTGCCTGGAGTCAGGGAGAAATGCAGAATAATGTTCCCCATTACAGATGGCATTGATCGAAAATGTCATTTTGTTTCAATAGAGTTGATAGCTCATATGATCCTAATGGTTTCTTCAAAAGGACCCAATCAACTTCCTATTGAAATCATCAGTGCAAACAGCAGTCACCGCATGAAACTTCATCAGCCAAAAACTTGCCTTCTGCGTGCAGAGTCATCCAACCATACTTTTGACTGCCTCTGAGATTGTTCATCAGGAATAATCAAAACTGGTTGCAGAACAAAATGAAACCTTTTGATTTATTGCAGCCATCTCACATCCCGCTTGGAAATTTGCTTCTGTGAAGTAACCTCAGGGGACCTTGAGGTGCCACAACAACATTTGGATTTCAAGCATAACTTGCCTCTAGGGCCTTGAGAAGAGCCCATTTAAATCAGTTCAAAGGCCACAACTCAATATGGTGGTTTGTGACCACCAAACCTCCTTTGTTTTATCTTTTCCTTACTGCTGGTGTCTCATTATTTATAAGGTATAGGTTTCCCACAGTGGTCAACTCTGTTTCTTGGCCAAGGGAGCCAGCCTTGTCCAAAGACTCTTCTGTGGTCATGTGACCAGCATGCCTATAGGCCGAAGGTGCACGGAACACTGTTACCTTCNNACCAAAGTGGTACCTATTTATCTACTCATATTTGCATGCTTTCGAATTGCTAGGTGGGCAAGAGCTGGGGCAAGTAACAGGAGCTCACCCCATTGTGTAGAGTTCGGATCTCAAACCTGGGCTGTCAGCTCTATAGCTGACAAGCTCAGCGTATTTAACTGCTAAGCCATCGTGCCACCTAAAGCACTAAATATGTATAAATGTATACACAGTATAACATACAAATCAGGGGTCCCCAAACTTGGCAACTTGAAGACTTGTGGACTTCAACTCCAGAATTCCTCCTCCAGTCATGTTA
>AZIM01000049.1:546639-558589 GCA_000516915.1 Ophiophagus hannah
GAGAGAGAGAGAGGGAGGGAGGGAGGGATGGAAGACAGGTCAATTTTACAAAAACAACTACCAGGACAGGCAAAACTGGCTTCAAAGGTAAAGAATCAAACTATTAAGTGTCCCTGGCAGGCCAAATCATTTAAATATGAATGTATATCAATCAAATATGAAAGGATATCACCATTTAGAGCAAACAGTAGGGATGTTGAAAGAAACTTAAGCCACCACCTAGAGACTGGCTTCACTCTTATTTTCAGAATCCCAGAGTATTTTTTTTCCAATTTTGACATTGGAAATTGGTGATTGGAACACATTAGGCCCGCCATGTATGCGATCGTAAGAGAATCCCTAAATTGAAACAAGTGATCTAACACACATTGACTCTTGGTTTCAGAATTGGCAGCAGTACAGACAGGAAAAAGATATCTGCTACTTACTATTACTATTGCTACTATTGAGAAGTGGATTTTTTTCTGGGCAGCTTTCACTTCCTCACTTTTTTAAAAAAATTACTGGAATAGAAAAGTGGGAAACGTACGGTATGTCACCAAGCTGTTAGTACCCAGTTAGATCCAATGAAGCTCATCCAGTGCAATAAGAATCTACACACTACTTGCTATTTCCAGGGAGATGAGATAGCAAAAATGAGTTGCTGGAAAAGGAATGACCAAATTTTCCATGACCAAGGATTGTGGCTTATTCCTGGGCAAACAATAGTTTCCTCCAAACACAAGTTTAATCTCTGAGGAAAATATTCCTCAAAGTTGCACTCCTTTTCCCTGTGTTGCTGAAGAACACAGGGAAAAGGAATGCAACTTTGAGGAATATTTTCTGCCAATCCATCCAGCAATGGAGAAAGAGAGATAAATTCTTCTGCGGCTTTTTGCCACCAGCTATCTTTCAATCTGGTTCAAAAGAGCACACTTCTGAAAGTTCTTCGAGAGGAACAGAGAATTGGGGTGGTGTCGTTCTTGTTTATTTTTCAAGGGTGTGCATGAACATTCTGTTCTCTTCTGAGATACGCAATCTGAAGTCCTCCAAGTGTCTCATACCACAACTCTTACAGCCCCTTGCCGCTGGCCAAGCTGCATGGAACTGGTGTCAGTTGTAATCTAAAATATTTGGAGGACTGCAGGTTGCCTGCCTTTCATTATACAAAACTATCTCCAGTGGTCTATAACCTTCCTAGCTTCCTATGCTTCAATGAAGACAATGTGTGGCAGCTTTTCAGGCTGGAAATGTTGAGCAGCCAGGGAGGCTTCCAAGGGGGGAAAGGTAACAGATACATATCAAGCCCCTTTGCCACATCTTTACAACAACCAATTAAGTACTAAGGGCATGGTGGAACATCAAATATCCTAGGAATAAAGTAAAAAGAGATCCCTTATTAACCTTGTGAAGTACATCCTTTTGAGGTACACCCATCAGGAAACAAACCCAATTCTTTTTTATTGTAAGTTTCATTAACAGAATCTTGCAAATCTGAAAGTACATCTCCCCCCTCCCCTTTACAGTCAAAAAACTAGGGAGAATCTCTTCAGAGATTTTTGCCATGCCTCCCATTCCTTTAGCAAAATCTGAGGCCCCTTAATTTGATAATTTTGCAGCTCTTTGTCCTTTCTTCCAAGACCATTCCCTTATATCATTACCCAATTCTTGTCAGCCCTACAGAGTATACCAGATTAAGAAACAAATGTCATATAGGTCAGGACTATTTTTATTACCATAAAATCTTGCAAGTCTGAATGTATTTCCTCCTCCCTCATGTTATCTTTGTGCAAAGGAACCTGAGATATTTTCCCAAATTACTTTTATGGTATGGGTTCAATCCCCACTTCCCTGACCTTTGCCTTGGCAGCTGTTGTTCTTCCTGTCCTTCAAGGCTACTCCCTATGCCCTCTTTTTTAGGGAAGCAAACTTCTGAGAAACTGAGATACATGGGCCTGTCAGTTAGAGAAGATTTCCAATCTTGGATGATCACAAAGATTATAACTCAGAGAAATAATAAACCCAAGGCACATTATCTTCTTTTATTCAGGTGTTTATTTTGATTCTCATTTGTGCTACTTGTTGGAAGGGTGCCAGACATATACTTGTGGTTGTTTTCTTTCCTGAGATTTGCCTAGAGAGAAACTCTGCTGGTTCCTTTGCTCATTGGTTTACTCAACACAACTCTGCAGGAGTCCTTTCAATTCCTAAGAAGCAGTAGGTAGCTTGTGAGATTCCTGACTTATCAACATTTCAAGCAAATTCCAAGTACTGCTTCGAGGGGTTTGACCCACAGTTGTCTTCAGCTCTTGGCATTTCTCTTTAAAGATATGTCTTATCTGGATCTGCAGAAACTTCCCCAATGCAACATTCACTAACACCATAGACGTCTCAAGCCTCATCAGATTGTATCACACAATATTATTGTACTCATAAGGCATAAAATAAAATAAAATTAGACAGAAACAAAGCCCACCTGAATTTTCACCATATTTTTGGAGAATAAAAGATGATCATTTCATGTGAAGACAACTTATCTGGATAAAATTAGTTTTCTTTCTAGGTCAATGCACTATTTTCCCTAGAGTTTCTGGGAAAAAAATGGAGTCTAAGAATGAAGAAAGTAGGACATCTTTTGAGGTTTTCCCATGTATGGCTGTTGAAGGGACCACTACCAGCCTGAATATATATTCTCTAACCAGTTGATTGGTTTAGGTGGGAAATATAGATTGGAAAGATCAGAGTCCATAATACATAGGAGATAATAATAAAATCAAATCAGATAGCAATAGCAATAGCTTATATACCACTTCACAGTTCTTTACAGCACTCTCAGCAGTTTACAGAGCCAACAATCTGGATCCACATTTTAACGATCTTGAAAGGATGGAAGGCTGAGTCAGCTTTGAGCCAGTCAGGATTGAACTGCTGGCAAGTTGGCAGAATTATCCTACAATACTGCATTCTGACCACTGTGCCACCACAGCTCTTTAGGATAGATAAGATTTCTTTTGCTATTCATAATGATGAGTTGCAAAGACTAACGAACAGACTTAGATCTCAGGACATTGTTTGCCCTGGTTGAATTAGTTTGCTAATATTATTTTTGCTAAAAAAAAAAAAAAGTTACCTGGGAAATCAGGTAGTTGACCCTTTTTCAAGCTTCCCCTCGGAGGAACCAAAATGCTGTTTGATACAAGAGATACAATGTTGGAGAATGGCTGTATGTCTAGAGGTTCTTTCTGGTCCAGCTCAGGTATCTAGTAGCTTATTTCATTTGAGACATTTTCATATTTCATGTTGTGTGGACAAGGAGAGGTCACCTGGGTAACCAGTATAAATCATCTTACAAACCCAAGAATTTAAACATGGACATTAAAAAGGGGGTGATGCTGGATGGAGTTTATATGCTTACAATAACACATCTTCCTTTGCTTCTTTGAAACCCTCTGTGTAATTGTTCTTATTGCTTTTCTTCTCTTTGCTCTTTCATCTGTTGTTTGTCTTGCTTTGCCTAATATAGGCTCTTACAGGCTTGTTACAGAACTTAGCCACTATTTTCTTTGTACCTGAATGCTAGATTAAAAAAAAAACTGGCATCACTTATATTACCACTAACAAAAGGTATTCCATTTCCATCTTGTGACTGCCTCTGAAATGCAAAACTGATAACTGAATTTAACAAATGCTCTATTTTTTGTTTGAATTCCCTCTTATTTTCCTTTGCTTCCCATGTTTTTTGCCTGATGATAGCTTCTGGAGAACCTGAAGTGCTTATTTTGTGTGTGTGTGTGTGTATCATTTATTTGGCCGTAATAAAGAATATCCAAGTATGCATTTTTTTTCCTGGTGGTTATGATTGCTTTGAATTGGCTAGGCTTGTTTTGCACCTTTTTGAGATGGCAAAGTTGAAATACTCATAGGAACTACCATAGAAACTTTACTTGTGCTCCTAGCATTTAGAAATGCTCAATTAAACAAAGTTGGCCTTTTATTCATTATGTCATTGTAAAGAACATGTTCTGAATGGGCTCTGGAATCTCAGTGCATAAGAATGTATCTTTATTCAATATTGAGGGGATTGGTTTAACTTATGCAAACACGTGAGGTGGCTCAAATAGAAAGAGGGAACCTTGAACTCATGAATGAAAGGTTGGATACAAATCAAATAAATGTAGAATGCATCTGCCTCAGCCAACACCTATTACAATAAGACAAAACAGAACTCCATCAAAAGAGCATGTTTCAAAATGTGATACAATAGGGGTCCCCATTGACAGTGGCCATAACCAAATGGCTGGGACTTTTCCTTTACTTCATTTTCTCAACCCTTTCTCTCTCTTTTTTGAATTCTTTCTACTCTTCCACCTGTTTCAACATATATCTTTCGGGTTCCTTTTCCTTAATATTTATCTCTTCCCTGCTAGCATGAAATTAGGTCATGACAAACATAAATCTGAGAGTCAGCTGCTACCACAAGTTGCCTATTCTGGGCTAAATAGATAAATAACTTAATGTCAGCAAACTTTCCATATTAGCTATGAGAACAACTTGCAAGGTCTGAAGAGGCCAACTGACCTTACATACCCCAGTGCTCATTATAGCAGGATGCTGCTTTGGTTAGGAAATTCAGAATTTCTAGCACATAATTATTAGAAGTTTGAAAATAATAGGTTTGGTCCTTTGGCAAGTTTCCCACAGAAATGTGGGTAAACATTGGCAATATTTTATCTCTTTTTTGAAGAAAGGGAAGAAATCAGGCCGGGGTACTTTAGAAGAAATCAAGACAGAGATGGTCCTTTTAAGTAGACATTCATGTCCCATAAGTGGATATCAGAGAATGAAACCAGGAAAGATGAATAGCATTGGGGCCTTGCACTACACAATGTATGAATGCACATATCAGTATATCTTCACAAATAAACATGAGAAAAACCTACCTTCTCAGCCTAAACTTACTGTAGGCCTGCAGGTCTAAATTCTTTCAAACAGGGGCAGTATACACATCACAAATGCTTTAAAAACAGGGCAGGGAAACCTTTTTGCAGTTATGATTTTTCTTCCAGTGTTGGTGAAACTGATGATAGTGAGGACCCCAAGGAAGTGGGGGCATGACATTATACTATAGATGTAACAGAGGTGTACTTCCAGTAGTGGCTTCCGAAAATGCACTAATCATTTTGGACATACTAATGCAATGACGATGATACTCATTTCAGCAGTGTGACACCTGCTTTGTGGGCATTGCATTAGCTGCAAAAAGGTATTTGAATGCAGAAATATGGAGCTTAGGCTACTCTCAGCAAACAACAGAACAGAAACAGCGCAGGCAGGAACTCAAGGATATAGAGCACTAAAGACTTTATTGCAGGAATCAGGGAAGTCATGTTGAATGAATTTCAGCAATTGCAAATGCAAGCCTTGTGCACAGTCAAATACAGGCTCGAATTTTTGAGCATTTTCCCCCCTACCTGTATCTTCTGAGTGGGAGGAATGGTTTCTACCTGTCCCTTATTATGGTAGTCTGTTTCAGGCTGCTTGCTTCTGATTTTGCCAAAAACAGTCCTTGGACCCTTGGACTCCTTGTTATCTCTAGGACCAACTTCTCCAAACGGAATGTACCAGTCCTTTGCTATTACTGTTGGCTCCCAGACTACTAAATGTTCAAATGATAGTTACTTAAACAGCCAAATGCAAATTCCTTGTTATCAGTGAAAAGATCCCAGAAAGAGATCCTGAAATGCCATTAGAAAGAAAATCAAAAAATCTTGATCTTAATGTACATGGAGAGGGAAGGGAAGGAGGGAGGAGAGGGAGGGGGGGAGGAGAGGGGAGGAGAGTTCCTTGAGTTCAAGCTTGACTTTTGGAGATCACATGTTCCTTTATCAGTAATAATATGAAAACCAACTTTCATTGCCTTTTTCCAGGATATTTTTTGACTTGTAAATCTTTCCTATACTCCTGGAGTCTTCAAAAAATGCTAACTACGTCCTAATGTTTTTCAGGATCAACCAAAGTCAACTGTCCCATAGCACAATTCTAAGTGATCCTGAAACCACAACAAAAAGGGGTTCCAAGTCCTTGAAGAAACGTTATGCAGTAAACAAACATTTTTCTTTCTTGTTACTCAACATATCCTTCTACCATGATCACTGTTGTCTTTCCCTCATATTGAAGGGGCATGTTTTTCTTTGTCTTCTTTCCCTTATGCTGCTGTGCAATAAAAGGGATACTTAGAAGTGAGGCTATGAGACAACTACTTGATCCCTTTGGTGTAACTGGAACCCACAATCACTTTCTCCCATTCTTCCTCAGAAGGTCCACCAGGACAGAGATGCCATTGAAAGAGAGATGAATGTGGAGCTTTTCTTCCATCAGTCTCTCTCTGAGTTTTCTGGTACCTGAATTGGTTTAAATGCTCCAAAACAATGATTATCAATCTTTTCTTCACCACAGATCTCTACTCCCCCACCCTTTAAATACTTTTGTGGCCATAGGCCATGGCTATGGACCACCAAGATTTAACACAAGATTTAAAACATAGCATTTCTTCAAGCCTTCACAAACCTCCGAGATTGAGCAGAAAAAAGTAAGCTTATAAATCTATCAAGTAAAGTGGTCCTTATTAAAGAAAGCTAATACAATATTCACACAGTCATTTTATCTTTGGGGCATTTTATCAGCTTTTAGCAAATCACAGGTTGCTTTCATCACTGTCAAACTGATTCAGATTTTACTCTGGCTCCCCGCTGCTTATGATATTCAGTTCTTAGAACAAAGGAGATAAAGCTTTCCCAGAAGTCCCTAAGCTGCCATATCTTGTGTGTTTCAAATATCCATGTATATACTGAATTATTAAGCACAACATACAGTAGCAGTACTATATTTCAAATGAAGTTTCTTGGCTTAATTTCAGCTCTAAGCCATTCTAAAATTAATCTTTCTCTGGGGATATTCTTTTGATGGTTTTAATAATTATCTAAGCAAATTTGTCTCTATTCGTTTACTCTGACCACAAATAAATTTTAAAAAAATTGACACCCATAATGAGTGATTACATAAGGACTTCACCCCTGTGGTTTTGCTGGGAACGATGCCAAGTTTTATATACCGGAACTCAGAGGAACGAATAAAGGTTCTTATGGTACTAAGCAGCAATACAGGATATTTCTAGAACAAACCAAGCAGGTAGTAGACCTAAAGACCTCAGGGTCTTTAGCTGTACCATCTCTCTTCCTGTTTTGAATAGGATACCATAGCATCATAGAACACACTGTCCTGAACACAAACTGTACTTTATATTTTTAGCATGACCTTCTGTACTGTTTTTCACGCCTTTCTGAAAAAGTTCTAAACAAACCACCAGGAAAAAAAAAATCCTCAGATATCATACAGATTGAAGTTCCTCAAATCATAAGCAATGTTTAAAACCACTTTCCCCATCAAGTCTAAGTAATAGGCAACGTTTGATGTTGGGTCTGTATAACAGCAACCCAAAAAGGTCACCCAGGATGTGTGATACTAACAAGATTTGAATCAACTTTGACTATCTGCTTGGCAGTAGAAAACAATTAGGAAGTTTATTAGCTAGTGCTCACAAAACATAAGTTAATGGGATGTGGACAAATTGTAGGGCCGCTGAAAAGTATCTATTCTATGTTAAGGATGTTTATGTATATAATGAAAAACAAATGACAAGAACCATTATGTTTTTATATATGTGATGTGGCCACATGTGAAATAATTTTGATTGTTTTGAACATCCTATTTTAGAAATAATTGAAAAAGTTTACCCATAACCAAAGAGATGAAACCTTTCTAGAGAAAGCAAATATATTAGGCTTTTCAGGGTAGGAAAAAAAATGACAATTTTCTTTCTCATAATAGTAGAAGTCTGGGATCAACAGAGGATATTTGCTGTAGATTCAGTACATTTTCACATCATGTATCAGTAATATTTGCAAGCCCAAATTGTAGTGATGGAGATTTGAGAAATCCATGGAGAAATATCATTAAACTAAGAAGAACTAGTAGATGCAGGATGGTATTTACTATTTAAGACATGTTATAGTTTCTTTGACCAGGTAGCAGACTTCGTGAAACTAAAGTTAGAAAACATTGGTGGTTAGCATCTATCCACATATTTGGAAAACCATTCAATTACCTCTGATGATTAGGCATATTGGATGAATTGAAGGGAAATAATATTCAGCATCTCAATGCACAGCTCTTCTATTCTTCATTAGGAGATCCTTGTTCTGATTCTCTAATTTCACTCTAGATTTTTCTCAGGTTAGTCATTGTTATAGTACTGCATAACATGCCTCAACATCAAATCAATTGCAGTACATTATTTCTCCATGCAACTGGCATAACAGTTCAGGGTTGTAGAAGTGGGCTCTCCAACGTTTAACTCAAAAGAAGCTTTAGAGAAGTGTAAATGTGAAGATGAAATCCATTGCCACATCTGGTTAACTAAGCTAACATTCTGGAACTTGCCAATTGGGGTGAAGTGATGACATAATTCAAGTAGTAATCTACTTCGCTTTATCTTTCTCATCTTGATTTGATGGCAGTTCCGAAAAAGTCCTGAAGTGTCATCCCACCTTGGCCTGCAGTGTAATCCTCAGAGATAAAATGGACAGCTTGTCCTGCTGCACAGATGGAGGCATGTTTGCCAGAGAGATTAACTGAGTAATCTTGCCAGTCAGTTCAGTCTAAAGTATCTTGTCAACGTCAGTTCAATCTAAACAAACAGTAAATTCTGCTAGAGGTAAGCAGTTTCCCCCTCCCCAAATGTAAACACCACCCAAAGGGAGTAAACAAGCCATAGCTGCAGGGGACTTTGAAACATAGACATGTCCATTTTCAATCAGTCCATGTCACCAATTAGCTTACCATTTAGGGCACTTAAAACAGCATCACCCCATCTTAGAGATGGAGAAATAAAGACAGGTAGGTTATTGCTCTGCTAGAGATGACAAGGAGAAAGAAGTAAAAAGGAATGAGCGTTTTTGCTGCTAGACCATACAACACAACAGTGTGCCTTTTTAACACAGGTTACTTAACAGCAGCGCTTTGGGCTGAGTTTACCTGGACAAGCAAAATCAGATCAAATGGGGACAGCAGGGAAGTAGAGGAAATTCTTCCTACAACTTGGTCAGGATGGAAAGAGGGGAGGCAGTGTCAATTATTCCACCAGGCTGCTGCTGCTGAAGAAGGCTGGACTAGACCATTGTTTCTTAACCTTGACAACTTTAAGATGTGTGGACTTCAACTCCCAGAAATCCCCGGCCAGCATGAAAGTTGAAGTCCACACATCTCAATGTTGTCAAAGTTGAGAAACACTGGTCTTGGCATAGAAATCAGCTATCTTCTCCAACTTCCATCTCTCAGCAAGCATCTTCTCTAGTTGGAGGAGAGCAACATTGGAAGGAGCAAAGTCCCTCCATTGATTCACTTTCAACACCAGTTGCCTTTGGCCCTTTTGTTTCCTTTTGGTATGATACAAGAATAGCCAACTTATCACTGCAGGATCCCCCTGGCATTGTATAAGCTGCCCGAGGCCCCAGCTTCCTTTGAATTCCTCCTCTCCTTTCATGGTTTCCCTTCAAGATGCTGTTATGAGATGGAGCCCCTGAATATGTCTCTTTGCCTGTTCTATCCATTCATCCTTTTTTCTTTTGCCTGTGTCCTTCAAATTACGAGCCTGCAGGCTGAAGATCTCCTGTGTTTAATCTATGTTCAATATTCATTTTAAATACAAGCTTCTTTCAGGAACAGTAATAGTATAACAGATTTGGAAGGGTCTTCTAGTCCAACCCACTACTTAAGCAAGAGACTTTATATCATTTCAGACGAATGGCTGTCCATATCTTTTTAAAAACCTCCAGTGACAGAGCAACCACAATTTCTAGAGGCAAGCTGATACACTGGTTAATTGTTCTCACTGTCAAAACATTTCTCCTTTGTTCTAAGTCCTAAGTAGTCAGTTAACTAACTGACTAACTAGCCTAACTCCTGCTGATTTCATGGATATCTACACATAATTTTCTTGGAAAAAATAGGGAAATGGTTTCCCCTTCCCTCTGGATTCATTTTAGGAATTGCATATAAGTAAATAATAATATTTGGCCCTCAACTCCCTTATTATCCTGCTACTGGCCTTGGTTTCTTCTTATTGTTCCTACAGTATTAGTAAGTGCAGGTAGTCTTTGATTTATGACCAGTCATTTAGTGACCATTCAAAGTTATGACAGACTGCCTTGGCAGTACTTATGACCTGTTCCAAAGTGCCGATGACCCAGCCCCCTACGATCACATGACCACACGTTGGGCGCTCAGCAACCAGCCCACATTTATGCAGCACCCCACAGTCACATGACTGCCTTTCATGATGGCTTTCCTGAAAACAGACATTTACTTCTGCTTTTTGGCAAAACCAGCCCATAATGAACCATTGGTTCACTTAATGACTGCAGCATTAACTTAACAATTTCAGTGGTTACGTTATGATTGCAGCGTCTGCTTAATGATTGCCCAACAAAGGTATAAAATCTGGTTAGTCATGTGGGTGACCTAATATATGACTATCACAACTTACAACCATGATGGGGAGGATTCATTATGGTCATAAACTGAAGACTACCTGTATTTCTTTTATACAGTTTCTTGTCTCTTCCCATGGAAATACAGACTCTTAAAGCTGAAAGCCATCTTAGAGGCCAAGGATGACACTGGACATCCAGGGAGGGAGAATACACACAGAGAGAGAGAGAGAGAGAGANNGAGAGAGAGAGAGAGAGAGAGATTAGATAATTAAACTCCTTGCCAAATTACATAGAACTCTTATTATGGTGGCTATATTGCTTATATTTAATAAAAGTGTCTGTTCACTGAAAATTACTAAGGGAATATATTCACAGGATGACATGCTAATAAAAAAGGCTTTATGGTGTTGACATTACAGTTGTCAATTACTACTCCTGCTCTTCAGTAATTTCCCAGTCACCAAATATGCTTTACCTATTGCATACCACGGGGATCTAAGTCACCTTGACATATCTTTGTAACACATCCTCAACCATGTTCATGTTTCCGAAATATTCTTCCAGGCTCCAGGCTCCCTGATATAAAACATGTTGCTATTCCTACATTTTAATTTCTTTTAAAAAAAAAAGCAGTGGTTTGGTTAGGCAATTTGCTTCTCTCTCAGTAGTATGCATGCCCCTCTTTTCAAGTTCATGCATAAATTGCGCAGTTGCCTTTTATGGTGATATTCTTACTGGGAAAGGACTTTAATTCAGTGTTTCACCTAGGTCAGATGTCAGCAACCCATGACTCTGGAGCCACATGCGGCTCTTTGGGCCCTCTGCTTTGGCTCTCTGTAAGTGATCCCACCACTGGCTGGCCACACCCCTTGCCTTCCCCTCCCAGTCACTCCTCACTTGGCCTGAGAAGGTAAAACACAAAAAACAGAAATGGGAAGGAGGGAGGGAGGGAGAGAGATCCATTTCCCACAGAAAACACCAGGAGCAATAAAACCTGGGTAGGCGTGGCGGGGGTTGACATGTGACTGGATGAGAGTGACATTGAGTTGGCCACGCCCACCTAGATTTTGAGGCTCCTGGTGTTTTCTTTTCTGTGGGAAACGGGTCTAAATGGCTCTTTGAGTGTTTAAGGTTGCAGACCCCTGACTTAGGTGACAGCTGGCCAGGCAGAAAATAATGGGCACAAAGATCATAGCCCATAAAGACTATTATCTTTGTAAGCAGTTATGTATTAATATTCACATAAAAGTATCAGCTTTGATTTAAACAAGAATCCTCACACGAAAATGCTTTTTCCTGCAGACAATCACCCTGCAGGAATCAAGCCTTGGTGGTGCAGGCTGTTAATCACCTAACCAAGAGCCTTGGTGGTGCAGGCTGTTAATCACCTAGCATTTAACTCAAGCTGCCTGCAATTAGTG
>AZIM01000049.1:635496-649628 GCA_000516915.1 Ophiophagus hannah
GGACCAGCTGCAACCTCCGGGTGGTTCGCAAGGGCAGTCCCATGTAGAGGGCATAGATATAGATAAGGATAGGTAGGCTTTCAACTTGTAAGACTTGTCTTTTTAATAAGAACTCTGTGATCCACCAGTTGAAACCAAACAGGAATTAAACAGTAACAAAATAGGCAGACTGACACTAAGAATTAAGGGATAGTAACTTTTTCTCTCTTCTAGATGGCAGCATTAGCTGAGCTTGACTAATCTCAGAAAGTTAAGCAATGTTGGACTTGGTTAATATTTGCTTTTTTCACATTTATTTATTTATTTATCTCATATACTGCCTGACTCTCAATGACCCTGGCCAGTTCAAAAGTAAAAGAAATAAAATAATAAATGGAACAAGGAGTATAAGATGGCAGAGTTGACAAAAAAAAAAACCAGATAGGAACAAAAGAGAGAGGGAGGGAGGGAGGGAGGGAGGGAGAGAAATCTGCACAATCCAAAGGGGCTTCAATCACCTTTGCCAAATGTTTAACTAAGCAAAAGCCAGGTCTTCAAGTTCCTTTGGAATACCAGCAGAGTGGAGGCTATCTGGATCTTGGAAGAAAGACCACTAAGAAATCTAAGCATTGTAGGCTAGATAACACCCAGATAAGCAGAGATCCACACCAAGACAGATAATCAAGCAATTCCCAATGCCCCAATCAAGGAACTGCCAACTCAGACAAAGAAGCTAACAGTGAACAATAGCCTAATCAAGAAACCACCAAGACCACTCCCACTAGCTACTTGTATATAAACAGGGAGAAAGACCCAGTCGCTTCTAGCACTGATGGTATTACCTACTTGGGTAGTGAAATGTCTGCAAGAAAACAGCCAAATTCAGAGAGCACCAAGGAGCCCCCACTGTAGGCTGAGTTAGGAATGGAAAAAAAAAATCCTGGAAAAAGGCAATAGTAAACCACATCCATGCTGTTTCCAAGAAAACTTCATGGGTGTGTCCATCTAGTCACAGGGAGTTTGAAGGAGTCTTTAGGCTGATCTCATTAAAAAAATCCATTCTTGGCTTTTCCCTAAGCATACATTTTAAGTATTTGGACAGAAATAAGCTTTGTGCTTGCTATTCATAACTAACTGGAAGTCAGTTTTTTGCTGGTCTTCTTCAATCAGTATGAATCTACAGGTACTCCTCAACTACAACCACAATTGGGGCCAGAATTTCTGTTGCTAAGCAATGTGCTTGTAAAGTGAGATGTCACATGGTCCTGGCAGCCCTCCTTAACTGAGAGTTGTGAGTCATTAAGCAAGGATCCATGTATTTGAATCCAAGCCATTCTGGATACAGAATTCCATTGGTAATGCAGCCCAAACCTTTCACAACATTCGTATCTATACAGTGTTGTGCCAACGCTGCAATTGGCAATCGTGTTGCGGCATACAATGTTTGCAGGAAACAATTAGCAGTGAGTAGGATGGATGGTTAATTGCTGTGTAAACCTGCCCATCCTTACACTTCTTGTCATTGTTCCTTCAACACTCTGTCTCTCTTCTGGATTTGGTAACCATACTAGAACAAATAATACTAAAGACTATGTATCTTAGCTCTTCCCAAACCTGTCACTGCAGGTAATGAAAAAAACCCCAAATCTATATTTTTCTCATAACTTAGCTTTGTTCTGATGCTAAGGGAAAGGGAGTTAAGGATGAACTTTCAGGATCAAACCTAATGCCTCTATAATTGGGCATTCTGTAGCCACCTTGGTCTGCTTCCACAACAACCAATAAGAAAATTCACAAATGGAAGAAGGGAACTTACATCAACAGTTATTACTTTCTGGCTGCATTGGGGGCTCATGACCTTAAGTGTACAAGGCAGACAATTGTTACTTGCTGTAAAGACGTGGTGTCTGCTCCAAATTTCTTGCCTTTTTGAATAGGCAGGCAGAGATAAGAAGGTGGGAAAGGGCAGGGAGTAAGTTGTGCCATTTGATTCCGAATCAAAAGTCAAAAGACTCCAGTGTTCCAGCCCTTCCTTTTGCAAGGCCAAATGGGAGTCTTACAGGAAGAAATCACTCAGCACTGCCAGATAACATCAAAAAACAAATCAGCACCAGAAACAAAGGGGTTTTACAATGATGGCTGTCCCACCTTTTTTCTTGCTGTCGTTCTTAAATTAGTTGCAAAATAATCTTTGTCTTCAATATTTTCAGCAGGAGCTTTGATATAGCTTGTAATAGCAAAATCTAAGGATTGAAATTCGAAAGCCCAGATCAGCCGCAACAAAAATGATCCAGTGATAGCATTAGCTCCTTGCCCTTTGGATGAGCTGAAGCTATAAATCACAGATTTCCTCCTGTCGTGGTGTTTCTGACAGTTGCAATCCCTGAACATTTGGAGATCATTAGGTTGGGAGTGTTATATTAGCATATTATTATACCCTAGAGTAGCAACTAATGAAACCTGATTTATTGTATAATTTGAACATCTTTCTATTGAGACTAGAGTGGATCCTTTACTGTTGTTTTCCAAAAGTATTCATCTGGCTCCACTTCAAGATATTTATAATAAATATACAGGGATAAACACACAAGTTGAATCAAAATTTACACATATCTCTAATTGTCAGGCCTTCGAGATAGGACAGACTAGGAAACCAAAGTTATGAATGCTAATGTTATTTTTATTACAACAGAAACTTCCAATCTGAATATGCCTAACCTCTTCCCTCTCTTTATCGTTATCTTTGTGAAAACTAGGGAGGGTCCTGTGTCTGAGATGCTTTCTCAAATTACATTTCGGTCTCAGACTCAGATTACTTTTATCTAACATTGTCTTGAATGCACCCAACAGAAACAAATAACTGGTTTACAAAAAATAAACATGGAGAAATATGCTTTGTGACATTGGTGGATTTATATTACTTATAAGTGTAAGATGGCTATGCTACAGATCATTATCTAAAAGATAATTAGCTAAAAGAGCTGTGGTGGTTAGAATGCAGTAGTGCAGGCTAATTCTGCTGACTGTTGATTGCCAGCAATTCGGCAGTTCGATTCTCACCGGTTCAAGGTTGAGTCAGCTTTCCATCCTTCCGAGGTTGGTAAAATGAGCTTGACCCAGCTTGTTGGGGGCAATATGCTGACTCTGTAAACCTCTCTATAGAGGGGGCTGCAAAGCATTGTGAAGCAATATATAAGTAAGTGCAACTGCTATTGCTATTATTATCTCTTCCTTTTGTTCCTCAAGGTTGTTCCTTCTTCCCATTACAGTTAACCTAATGAACATAACAGTACTGTGAACTAATATGTGGTTTTTCCCCATGGCTCAGTTAAATGCCCTCTGCCAGTCGAAACCCTAAATTTAACTGTCATCAGCTCTTGCCCTTGGCCTCCATCCCCAAACACCAAGGCAGTTTTTTCTTCTTCTTCTTAAAATGGGCTATCTCGTTAAACATGGCACATCAGGCAACTGTCTAGTTCACTTCTACGGGCAACCTGCTCCTACTTCCCACCTGTCCTTAAGTCAGCAGAAAACTAAACGAGCAGGAAATTTGCTGTCCACACAGACAATCCCTATCTTGTCATTCTCGCCTGACTTCCAGCCTTTTGGGTACATTGTAATATCCTGATCTTTGTTGTGCAGGGCATGTTAAGCAAAGCCATTGGTTAAAAGCTCCTGGCTTTGCTGTCCTCCCCCTTTCTTGACATCGGTAGCTGGTGGGGACACCCTCCCCCACCCATAGACACCAATTAAACCCTATGGCGAAGGGCATATGCTTTTAACAAATGGGCTCAGCTGCCTGTCAAAACTGATTACCAAGAGGGCTGTCTGTCTGCAAGGTCGCATGAGGGCTGTATGTAAAGAGCAGCCTTCCAAAGCAAACATCCACAAGCCGCCAAACCCTCTGCTAATCAGGCAAAAGCCCAGAACGAACAGAATGAACTTCTTAACAAGAGTGAGGTGACATATGTCATGCAGACTTAGAGAGATACTCCACTGCCTCCATCCTGGAGACAGAAGGTTCAAGTTCTTTTTTTCAAAACAAAAAAGGAGAACTCGGAAGGAAGAACAGAGGAAAGGGAATCAGAGAGAGGTGGGGGGAGAAGCTGGAACCAAGACAGAGAAAATAACTGGGGTCCCTCTTCCCAGCAGCCTTAGAAATAAATTACTGGAATCTCTGGAATTTAAATTAAAAGGGTTTATCTGCTTCAGAGAAGGGCTACCGGTGGAAATAAGTGTAAAAGCATTTAGGGAGGAAGGTTGTCTTCAGTTACTTTCTTGTGCAAAGCATCTTGTCCTTTTTATTTCTCTGCCTGGATAGAGAACTACATATTAACGAAGTAGCCTTTCTATAGAATCTTGTATTCTGCAGTAATATTGACTACTGCTCCAATCTCTTTAAAAGTAAGAGACTTGCACCAATTTGTTGCACCAATTTGTTATCTAATTTTAGGGCTCTTTTGTTTAGTTGCTGACTCCGATCAAGGCAACTCTATATCCAAGACACTGCATCTTCTCTAACATTTTGAGATCAACAACCACTTTTGTAATTTTGATAGAGCGTGGCCTTTCCAGAAAACAGTTTCTGAAAATGCTATTGAATATATTTGTTTGTTACAAATGCCTTTATGCTGCTTCAGCCATTGACTTAAAAGAACTTAAAACAAGAATATGCACTGTTATGTTTTTATGTTTTGTTTGTTTATGTTGTCTTTAAAAATAAAAACCTTTTCAAAAAAAAAGAATATGCACTAACTGTGTGCAATAACATTATAGATAGTCCTTGACTTACAACAATTCATTGACCATTCAGTTACAATGGCACTGAAAAAAAAATGACTTATGATCACTTTTCACACTTAAAACCGTTGCAGCATCCCCTTGTCACATGATCAAAATTCAGTTGCTTGGCAACTGACATATATTTATGACAGTTGCAGTGTCCCAAGTTCATGTAATCCCCATTTTGCGACCTTCTGACAAGCAAAGTCAAAGCCAGATTCACTTGACAAGTGTGTTACTAACTTAACAACTGCAGTGATTCACTTAAAACTGTGGCAAGAAAGATTGTAAAGTGGGGCAAAACTCACTTAACAAAGGTCTCTCTTAGCAACAGAAATTTTGGGCTNNNTTGTGGTCATAATTCGAGGACTACCTGTACTATCAAAATGATTAAATATATCAAAATAATAAACCCAATCATTTTGAATCGTAAAAACCATGATGCATTATCTCACCAACTCAACCAAATTCAACCCTGCTTAGCACACATTCTTTCCTCTTCTTTTCTCAGTTCCCAAGTGCACATTAATAATAAAAGTGGGAGGTTTTTTAGATCTGATGGGGGAAATGTGCCATAGAGGGGAACTTGGGCAAAGAATGTTTATTGAGAATCCTTCTCTTGTTTTCACCCTTGAGAGAGGGGTTCCCAACAAGCACAGTACAGGTATGTCTCAGGTAGGCAAACTTTATTTGCAGCATTATTCTCAAAAATAGTTGTGCTACAAGCCATGTTGGATCTGAAAGCCCCTTGAGTTGTACCAGAAAACAGACCACCAAGGAAGCTCCTGCAATACTGGGATTTCCCAATAATACTTAGTTGTCCCAGTTACCTTGCTTTTGCTCCACTTACCCTGCCCAGGTAGTCTTCAAGGACAACCCCATGAAGAGTCATTGTGGCCTACTTGTGAAGTGAGAAGGGCAGGATTGCCTGTAGCCAGTACCTTCTGCTGTGTGTGGAGGGCTATTGGAAATGCACATTAGACTTGGTTAGAATTGAGACTGGTGTTTCACTTCAATTATCTTCCACTTTCTTAAAGTAAGAGAGGGACACAATGGCACAGAGATTAAGATGCTAGGAAAATTGACAGCCCAAGCTCGAGACCCAAGACCCCCGCAATAGGGTGAGATCTTGTAACCTGCTCCAGCTCCTGGCCACCTAGCAGTTTGAAAACATGCAAATGTGAGTAGATAAATAGGTATGACTTTGGTGGGAAGGTAACAGCACTCTGTGTGCCTTGGCATATAATCATGCTGGCTACATGACCAATGAAAATGTTTTTGGACAATGCTGGCTCTCTCAGCTAAGAAACAAAGAAGAACACTATGCCTTAGCGTTAGACATGACTGGACAGGTAAAAGTAAAGGGGAAACCTTTACTTTTACCTGTTAAAGTAAACTAATATCTTAAAATAAATTTAGGTAAGGAGTTTGGCAGGTGCTGACAAATATTTCAGTAGGCACACTGCTCCTTCTACATGCCTCATGGGGCAGATTGGAAAATCTTAATGCATTGCTCTGGAAGGAAGGAAGTAAACTTTACACTATGTGCAGATCACAGCCTTGTACCCTGTGCTAACTAATCAGGAATAAATCAGATTTATAGCTTAGCTAAAGGCCATGTGAAGCCAGTCACCAGCACAATAAAAAGGAAGATAATTTGTTCAAAACATAAGCAAACGTGACTTAATAACATCAACCATTGCTATATCCAAGATGCTTTACAATGATAAGCAAACTATAACCTATTAGAGAGGCAATAGAGGATCGAATCCATTTTTTTAAACTGCTAGCCTTGTAATATCTGAAATATTCAGGAATAGCTTCTCTACTCTGTTAACATTTTGCTCATCACAAGTGAATCAACAAGTCTTCTCTTTTCTCCCTATAATCACTTGGAATGTTACTAGAATAGGATGTTTTTAAAGCCATGTTAAGGGATCTAAAATATATAAGCTGAAGAAATGGGAAGTTCAGTGATAGAATTTCATTAAAGGGACTCCTAACAAAGCAAGGGGGAGTGATGTCTCAGCAGTTAAAGATGCTAGAAAGCTGACACCCCAGCTTTCATGATCAAGACCCATGCAATGGGGAACTCCCATTCTTGCCTTCACTTCACTTGCCTTCACTAGTAGTTCGAAAGCATGCAAAGCAGAGTAGATAAATAGGCACTACTTCGGTCGGATGGTAACAGGTTTCCATGCATCTTTGGCATATAGCCATGCTGGCCACATGACCAGGGAAAGGTTTTCAGACAATGCTGGCTCCCTTGGCTAAGAAATGGAGATGAGCACCATCTCCTAGAGTCAGACATAATTGCATAGGGGAAACCCTTTACCTTTACCTAAATAACAAAGCATCAGTCATGCAAATCAACCAATACCAGTAGATGAGTCTGATCAGTGGTGGGATTCAAAAATTTTTATCACTGGTTTGGTGGGCGTGGCTTGGTGGGTGTGCTTTGTACAGGTGCACACACTTTGTGTGCGTGCGCACGCCAAACACACACTTTGCGCAGGCACAGAGGCATTTGTTTGCACTGCACAGGCGCAGAGGCATTCCAATTCCAACTCCAACTCCCTTCCTGCAAGCCTGCACTCTCCCAGTTGCTTCAGCAGCTGCCGCGCAACACTCTGCTGTGCCGCGCAAAACAGCTGCACTTCAAAAGCTGGGGATAAAGGTGAGTATGGGAGCCCGGGCAGGCAGGCGGGCCCAATAGCAGAGCAGCGGAGAGAACCAGTTCAGTCTCCGCTGCTCATTGGTGCTACCAGCTCAGCAGAACCAGGCCAAACCAGTAGAATAGCACCACTGAGTCTGATCCATGTTCTCAGGAGAGTATAAAAACAGAGCAACTATAAAAAGCAACTTAGCAGAAAAGTAGAAAATAACCACCCAATGCACCTCTTTAGAAATTTATTTTTTTTCCCCAGTCACACATTTTTAAAAGCATAGTAAGCTAAACGGTGCAATTAAGAAAATACAAAGCCTTGAATCCTTTCAAAGGCTCAAGAGGTCTTTTGGATGAGATTCCACCGGTCACTGTCATTCATCACAACAGAAATAATTACTCTTTCCTAATATTATTGCAATGTCATCAAGCAGAACCATTGACCCTTATGTCTTTGCAGGTCATAGCTCTCTGGCCTTTCTTGTTAGGTTTAAAGCACAAGAAGTCAAGCCAATGTTATTCTGGAATGGTTAGTTTTCTCCAGTGGATGTCTTCTCACAATTCAGGTGTTGAACAATGCTGCATTATTGGCCATTCTTCTTTCTTAAGAGCATTTGCAGCTTCCTTATGTTGTTTCCCCAAAAGCTCTGACGGTGGCTGCTTATAATGATCTGGGAGGAAGAAACAAAGCAATTGTAAAGCTTGTTCAGAAGTACTTCATATATTATTAAAAGTGACCTTGCCACTTCCACTTCTATTTTTTTTCTACTTCCTTCCCTTAATGGAACAAATTACCTCCAGCAAGTGCAAAGTCCTCTAAGGAAAAACTGCTTCTAAACACAGTTGTTCCCTGGTACAGAAAATTCGGTGGATTTAAGCACATCTCTAGCCCGAAGGATAGTGGATTTTATTGTTGTGAACACTTTAACATCAGTTCTTCTATTCTATTATATAGAAACAAATCCTGTTTTCTTTCCAAGTTGGCTGATATCAGTGTTTTGCCTTGGTTTGTTTTATTGGTCTTCAGAACATGGCTGAATTATTAAACATGGCGGTTATTCCTTCACATGTTTCAGACTCAAGCAGTGATATCGAAAGTAGAGGCAACATGGCATTCCAGTATGATAAAAGAAACAGGCTTTGTTTCTAAAAATACACTGAAGGTAAATGTAACATGATTTTTCCCCCTTGGACAATTATTGTATTGGTGCTGGTTTTATGGAATTGTGAAGCCATTTGAAGTTGGGCAGCCTACAAATATAATCAATCAGTCACCTATTTCACATAGCACATTAAAAGGTAATTTAGTTAACCCTGCTTTATTGAACATCACACCCATACACCCACACATACACACGCAGTTTTGGACTTCATACAACATTCTAAGTCAGGAACTGTGAATCATAAATCACAATGAAGAGTTTGTACAATTCTCCAAACCATTATGAATGAGAAAAAAATTGCAATCTGGCGGTGCATAAAAAAAAATCAGTTACTTTCCTACCTGAGTTTTGTCCACAGAAAGGGAAGAAAAAGCGAAAGGGAAAAGAGATATGCATCTCAACAAGAACAGCCACTAAATTTACTTCACTTTGATGGCTATTTAAGTATAAATCAACAACTGAAGTGAGTTGGGAAAAACAAACAAAACTCTTAAGAGGTTAGAGCAACTTTACTGGTCTTTGTTGAAATAACTGATTTTGAGACTTCATCTTAAGATAATTGGCATCACTACTGCAGCAGTGCCTGAAGATCGCATTATAAATTCACCTAATGCAGAGCATGAGCCTACATCTCAGTCTCTTCTTTTAATTAATCCTAGTTTAATTAAGCAAAAAATATAGGTGCAGGATTGCTCTTTTGGCATGGAGAGCAGGCTTTTTTAAAACTAACATTTATTATTAAATATAAACAGAAACACATAGGGAGAGTAGAGGAAGAAAATAAAGGGACGGGAGTGCAAGGGAAAAAGGAGGAAAAACAGTAACTTCCAACTTTTTTCAGTGCAATAGAATACAATCTTAACTTTATACTACACAATTAGTAAGTACTAATTAGACATCATTGTTACAGCCATGTCTATGACAATAAATTAATCTAATCATCACAACCTAAGATCAAAGTTTAATTTTCTGTGTTTCATATGTGAAGTCCAGAAGCAGTTTCCAAGTAGAAACAAAACCAGATAAATTTTAATTAAAACAGTTAGTTTTGTCATATTTTCAGCATGGAGTAGAGGCTGAACTTTTTATTTTTTTTTCAGCTGCTACTAAACAAAAATGCTCCTTCTCTTACACACAAACATATTCAGGTACAGCCAGGAGCTTAACAACAGCAACAAAATTCTGTTGGTTCATATAATAACTTTACTCCTAAAGTTTTTAACAACTTGGAGGGGGGAAAAGTGTGATTTTAATTCAGATTGTTTGCTTCATCAGAACACAGAAATATTTGCCCAGTTTTCATAAGAAGAAGACCTAAATCATTCCTACCTGTGATGTATCAAGGAAAAGTGGAACTCTATGCAATAAATATGCAACCATAACATGTTATTTGGCCATAAGAGAAAAGAGACTTTGCTTAATTTCAACACATAGAATGATTCAAGATGTCCATAATAACAACAAAAGAAGTGGTTGTGATGACAATATAGTAATTCACTGATTGAAACCAAGATGAAATGCTGAATTCAAGTCTGAAATAAGGAAATCATTTTTAAATTAAATAGATTCTATTAATCTATGCTATTGGGTTTTTCCTTTTCTTCCTTTTGGGAACTAATGAAAAATCATTGCTGTAGGTAAGTTCTAATTTTGCAGGCTGTTTCTGTTGTGAGATAGACCTTTCATTAAATACCAAGAATATTCTATACATATAAGTCACGGAAAGCATCTTGTGATCGCAAAATATATGTTTTGAATGCAAGTATATTCTTCATCAAGTATAGGTTAAACATGAATTGAGAAACATCTAATTCAAATGTACGAGCTGTGAGTTTATTATATAATCACAGGCAAACATTGCACTCATGTCTAAGTCCTCTACCTAACCACATTACAGGACTGATAAAACTATTTTATCTGGCTGTTGTAAATATTACTCTGCTAATTCAACAAGAAATACTACTGTATGAACCTTTAGTGCAGAACAGCTAAAAAATGGTTTAGCAATTCTCTACCCAAGTTAATTCAAAATGCATATTCAAATGCTCCTCTATTTTTTCACAAGCACTAGGGAGGATAATATTCAAAACGAGACACTTTGGGGGAGTATGTGTGTGTGTGTGTGTGTTTGCCTCTGGTCTCCAGAATGAATTTCACTTGTTTTTCAAATTTTGGTCCCATTCACATCTCCCTCAGGATTCATCAAACTTTTTAAGTACTGAAGTCAAATGAATATTTATCCTGTGCAAATACTTCTCTTTTCTCTGTGAACAGAGGACAAGTAATTTTTCTCTTCCCAAAAGCTACATAGCAGGTTCCAAATTTTAATAGCTAGGAAATGAGGAATTCAACAACACAAGAGGAAGTACTGGCACCATTATATGAAGAAATCATGATCCTTTGTGGCAGGAAAAAAAAACCCCTCCAAACATCTAAAAACAGTGTGGTAAAGAATGGCCACAGGTGGCCAGCTACTACCTCTTTCTTTTCTCCCTCTTTCCTTCCTTCCTTCTTCCCTTCCTTCCTTCCTCAGCAATTCTTTCAGAATAGGTTAAAGCACACATTTCCCTGAGTCCCTCTCAGAGAGGTTCTTGGCTCTGTCTATTTTTGTAACGCAGACCTCATCGTGTTCCGCAAAGCTTTGTGCTGCCCTGAGACTGAAGGAAGTTACACACACCAAGGAGAGTTGACGATTCTATAATAACCTCTGTAGCATACTACATGTTAAGTTGAAGGTATTTAAGTTATTTTTGGATTGCAAAGGAACCCATCACTGAACAGAGATGCGTAAGTTTCTATTCCTCAGCTGTATGAAAACAATTCCTACCAGGCTGGGAAAGAATATAATTGCAATATAAGTGTTAGTACCTAATAACTTTGTTACCATAAAACATTTTTAAATGTAAAGCCCTAATAGTATCACTTCAGAATTGTTTTGGGCAAGATTGGGAGGCTTCTTCAAGTCCAATAGGCAAAAATACACATATGTGTTATATATAATATACATATTATATCATTCAAATTTTTCCCAGAATCCTTCAAGAATTAAATATATATATGCATGTGCCTCAGCATCACAGAGGCTTACATCCCATATTAAATACCATCCACTACAAACAGTCATTTTTGTACATATTTATTTCTTTACTCAAAAGATTTTTATTCTACTTTCCAGGTAAGGAGGTTCCCAGAATAGCTACCTAAAATTAATAAGAATTTCATTTCTAATTTATTATTTTTCAGGTAGTAGTGACTGACTGCAATTCTATAATGTCTATGCAATCAAGGGCTACTTTTAACACCTACCGTAGTTTTATGCCATGACATAAAGAAAAAATTCTCTGCAAATTTGAGAATGAACTCCACAGAATATGCTGAAAACATTCTAATGTAAATATGTGGCAGATTAATGATGTATTACCTATTTAGTTCTAGAGGATTTATGCACTAAACATGTAACCTAATTTTTACTGTGCATATTTTTATCTTAGTATCCCAGTTTTATTTTCATGCTGAAAATATTCTTTTTCCAATATATGAACTCTAACTAAGGATGCCTGAAGCCTTTATCCAGCCCTCATTTTTAAATAATTCTGCTTTATATTCCTATATTAATTGATAGATGGGAATGCAACTATGCTACAAACCATCGTATCTGTCCCAAGAATTATTTGCTCAAAAAATTCCAGTGCATGTTAGAATTTGCATTAAAATATACGATGAATTTTCTTACACTTTTTAAAAATTAAATTTACTGCAGAAACAGCACAGGGCAAGCTTAATGAATAAATGCATGGGAAGCTCACAGATCTATGACTGAATATGTGAGAAATTGATATACACTGGCAAAAAGAACTGTCCAGGTTTTTTTGTTTGAAAAAATAATAAAATAGTAAATATTAATAGTAATATTAATAGTAAAATACATGGGCAGGTTAGATCCAATAAACCTGGAGAAACTCTGAGATATTTAAGATAGCATTTGGCCTTTGCAATGATATTCTGGGAATGTGAATCATATCAATTATAAAAAGATTTTTTTTTTCAAATCTGGTGGTTCTGTGCCTAAAACCACCTCCATCATTTTGTGGGGTCTCCATCATTTCTAGGTAAACTTATATTTTCCCTTTTTGGAAGCTCTGAATTGCTTTTAAAAGCTTTACCATAAATTTTGAAACATTATTTGCCTAAATTAAGAAAAATGATTTGATATTTGGTTTGAAAATGTTCAGCTGAAAAATAAAGTCCCAGTAGTCCTCAACTTACAACCACAATGGAGTCAAAAATTTCTGTCACTAAGTGAGACAGTTGCTGAGTTTTGCCACATTTACCACCTTTCTTGTCACAGTTAACTAATAACTTCAGTTGTTAACTTAGTAACAAGTAACTTAAGTGAATCTGGTTTCCCCATTGACTTTGCTTGTTAGAAAGTCTCAAAAGGTGATTACATAACTCCGGGGCACTGCAACTGTCATAAATATGAGTCAGCTGCCAAACACCTGATTTTTGATCACATGACCATGGGAATGCTGCAATGGTCATAAGTGTGAAAAACAGTCATAAGTCACTTTTGTCAGCGCCATTGTAACTTTGAACAGTCATTAAATGAGTCATTGTAAGTCCAAGGCTACCTGTATTCTTTGCATTTTGTCAGCCCTGATAACTGGAGAGTTTGTTCGTCATTTTCAAAGGAATGGCTTACTCTATGACTGAGCTTGACGTGATATACTGACAGCGTCTTCCAACAACTGTGGAATTAAGGAAATTGTGCCCTCGTAAGTATATTGAGCAGCAAGCTCACTGATCAATAGGAAAAACTTAATTTTTCTATCTCTGGATCTTGCTAAATTCAGCATGTTAAAAAGAAAACAGCCTATAGCAGGTGCTCAGAGCTGTCAGACCTTGAAATTTGTTTTGAAACCAGCCACCTGTTAGTGCAATTGTGTAGCTGTTTTTCCTGGCTTATGGGATTTTGCTTCAGCTGTTGTTCTCATGCTAACATTTATTTCCTTCAGGGACCACTCAGTTCACTTGCTGCAAATGAGATGTGTGTGTGTGTGTGTGTGTGTGTGTGTGTACATGTTTGTCAGTCATCCTGAAGTCCGATTCATTGCTATGTATAGAAAGAAAGAGCCCTTAAGTTTCCTTCGGTATCAATAGACTTTTTATTCTTCTTGCAACACTTCCATGATAGGACAAGAGGAAAAAAAATGTGTCTTAAACAATGCTTCTTGACTCATTTGCTTCATTATGATTCCTGTTTATACTTCTTCAGCAGGTCACGTGCTTTGGATGCAAAAGACCCCAGGCTGAACCTTTTGCAATTCCCAAATAGATCTGTTAAATCATTTTGTCAGAGTAAATAATACTGGTCTGAATAAATCAAGAACCTAATATATATATATGCCCAAATAATTTGCTTATCCATGTACTTATGACCACAATTAAGTCCATAATGTATGTTGCTAAGTGAAAAATTTGTTAAGTGAATTTTGCCCCATTTTACGACTTTACTTGCCATATTTGTTAAGTGAATCACTGCA
>AZIM01000049.1:696510-714695 GCA_000516915.1 Ophiophagus hannah
TTACTGCAGTTGTTAAATTAGTAACACAGTAGTTAAGTGATTCTGGTTTCCCCATTGACTTTGCTTGCCAGGTCGCAAAAGGGGATCATATGACCCCGGGACACTGCAACGGTCATAAGTATTAGTCAGTTGCCAAGCATCTGAATGTTGATCATGTGACCATGGGGACGCTGCCATGGTCATAAGCGTGGAAACTGTCATAAGTCACTTTTTTCAGGGCAGTTGTAACTTCAGACGTCACTAAATAAACTGTTATAGATCGAGGACTACCTGTACACATTTTTAGGGATGCCTTATTAACATCCTTGGACATTTGTTTGATCCCAGAGATTTGAATTATCAAACAATATGCTCCAAATCCTGCCTAAAACCAGTCCTCCAGCTTGCACCTCATGCTTCATGTCACAATTCAGGCATTTGGCAGGTGCCATGCACTTACAACGGTCATAGCAATCTGGTCACATGATCTCAATTTGCAGCCTTCACAACTGACTTCTGATAACCAAAACCAATAGGGAAGTCACAAGTTGCAGTCACGTGACATGCTTAACTACCACAGTGATTCACTTAATGACTACAGCTGGATTGACGTCTTGTTTCATTTTTTTTGTCTGCGTCGCTTAGCGATGGAGTTGCTGGTCCTAATTGCAGTCGGTGAGGACTACCTATATTTCTGTTTAACGCTTCCCAGAAATAAGATATAATGATTGGATCAGACATTATTTCTAACTCAATTCTGTTACGAATTTATTGTAAGAAGTAATTTAACAAAAATATTCATTCTTAAGGAATAATTTTAAATATTCCTCCTTAATTATTTTATTTTACACTAAAAATGTATGTGGCTTCTTTTAAAAAGTATCTGCAGATAGTCTTCAAGTTATGACCACGACTGAGACTGGGATTTTGGTCATTAAGCAAGTTATCATATGACTGGACCTATTTTATTTTTATTACAGTTGTTAAGTGAATCATGCAGAGATTAAGTGAATTCAACTTCCTCAGTTGACTTCTGGCTTGTCAGAAGATGGGAAGGTCGCAGTCGTGACTGCAAGGCGCTGCAACCATGATAAATGTCAGCTGGTTGCCAAGGGTCCAAATTGCAATCATGTGACCACACGGGTGGTGAGACAATCATAACTTTGAGGATATGTCATAAGTTATTGTTTCTGAAGCTGTCATAACTTTTAACTATCGTTAAACAAATGTTTGTAAGTCAGGAGTTATCTATAGCTATCTGCGTAATTAAATAACTGTTCCAAACAGAAATGAATCTTTGAGACAATTACTGATTTTGTTTTTATTGACAGCATCAACAAAGAGAGCATTGTTGACATTGAAGGTGTAATAAGAAAAGTACCAAATAAAATTGGCAGCTGCACTCAGCAAGATGTTGAACTTCACATTCAGAGGGTAATATTTTTATCAGCAAATTAAAATGTGCCTTGACATCATTGTTTCTTGTTACCATTTTGAGAGATAACTTCCCTAACTGCAGTCCTTTTGGCTTACATTTGTAAATAACACACACACAAAATCCTCATTTATGCAGCAAAATCAATCGAAATAGAAATCAAGAAGTAATTTTAGTTCCTAAGGCAATGAAGATTTGTTTTCACCTATTCTAAATTGGTTTCTAACAATGACAAAATATATATGCTGTTTTTCGGTAGATATGGCTAGTTCAGAACAGATGTAATCCAAATAAACATGTGCATCCCTCAGTACAAGCCACTAAAATTCCAGCTGTCTTTTAAACAAATTCAGAAAGTGTAATAGCTTTTCCTCTAGTAGAAATAATGGGAGAAGTCCAGACTCCGGGATTTTTCACATATTGCTTTCCCTATTAAAAGGGAAGTGAAAGGCAAAGATGTAGGGAACCTTTTAGAAAGTTTGCAATATTGGAGGTGAATTATGAGCACACTTGCCAATTTGCTGCCTAGGTTCAGGCTTACATGTTCATAAAATGACTGACATGGTGGGGATAGTCAAGCACTCAACATCTGAATTTGGGATGGTGAAGCCGCTTCATGCCAACTCTGCCAGCTCATAATACAGTTCTGTATTACTGTAATTTATCTTTGCCTTTTTTTTCCTGGACAAATTCAGTCAACTGTCATTGGAACAAAATACAGTTTTAAGAATATGTCAAGAGAGAAAGAAAGAGCTATTTATCAATCTCTTGTTGAAGCAGGCTCCTAAATATTTACTCACTTGGATTATGAACTTATTTTTCTTTTCTTTTTTTATTTTTGTTCTTACACCTCCCCCAGAAGATTCTTATATTATTAGTATATAAGTTTATGTTTATACTTTACATTTTAACAGGGACAGGTCAGGCAGATTATAATTCTGATCAATATAATTCTTTCATTCAATTGCAACAGTATTTACCTGTTAGTTTTTGCTACAACTGAAACTGATTTTGTGGTTTTAAAACAGTTCAGTTCTTTCAGGCCCGTTATTTTTTAAGTGATTAAGTTGGGTTAATATCTTTTATAATAGAGTTTTTGGATTTTATTTTAAAAGTGCTATCTTGGTTCAATAATTCTATTAGAAATATGAAAATTAACCAAATACAGGTGGTCCTCAAGTTATGACGTAATGAAGCCTGCCATCATGGTTCTAATTCATGGCATCATAAAATGGGTTGGTCACCTGATTTTACAGCCACTGGTGTGTCAAACATTAGGAAAACGTGGTCATTAAGTGAATGTCTCTGTTATTAACCAAACCAGTGGTTCACTGTGTAAATCTGGTTTTCTATAAAAACATCATCAAACTTGGTCGTGTGATCATGGAACACTGCAAACAGCTGTAAATGCTGACCATCTGAAGTGTGATCATGTGACTGTGAAGGGGGGGGTAACTGTCAAAACATCGTAGCATCCTATATAAATTCCCTGTTGGAATTTCAGTCACTAAACAACTGGTCATAAGAAAAGGGTTATCTGAACATGCATGTATCTTTTTTTTAAGACCTCCATAGCGTTTTAGCAATTGGCATGGCTTCATATTGCTTGCAGAACCACCCCTATCTAAATAACACTGTAGTTCCTTGCGGTGCATTTATCAACTATTTATATACATCATGTCTCTTTCAGATATATGTAATCAGTTTGGCTGAACCGCGACTGCCCTTGCAGCTGGATGATGCCATTCGGCCAGAGGTTGAAGGAGAAGAGGTGAAGATGTGCTTTCTAATAAGTAACATTGTATTAAAAATAATAATTAGCCAAAGGCTTGAAATTTTAGCTGCTGTTAATAATACTGTTACGTTGAATCCTGAATGTTGGCCCATCCAACATTATCTGCTTCCTAGTTCTTAAATATGGGAAATAATTTTTACTACTTGATAATACATAGGGACCTGGCCTCAAGCAATGTGTAGTATGCCAAGATTTTGTGCATAGAATATGCTTCATATTTATCTCTTGGTAATATGGAAATGTTCTTACAATTACTGTCACTTTAAAAACTGAACAGGACTTAGATTAATAAGGGAAATTTTATAGATATCCATATCCAGAATGGCCCTTTTAAACAGAAATCTAAGTTCAAAGGGGACTTGATTAATCTTATGGGAAATGTTTGTCTGAATTTTCTTCTATATGTGTTCATAGAGCAACCTCAAAAACGATAGTACTAGTTTTTTTCAAAATTAAAGTGATTGAAAACTAACCCTAAGAAATATTCTCACTGTCCAGAGGACAGTGGTTGAAAAAAGGTTTAAGCTTGGATTATTCTTAAAAGGTAAGAAAAAAACAAATGTCTGAGGCAAGTGTCAAAAGCATTAAGTGTCATTGTGGGATCTTAGACACAGTGAGGGTTTTTTTGTTGTTTTAAAACATTTCAAATGGCCAAAACTTCATGAGAACGCTGAAATATAGTGCAATCTCTTTTCACCTGCAAAACCACAAAAGATTGTAGTCAGTTAGTAATTTGTACATTCAGTGTTGACATTGGTTCATAATCCAAGATGTTGCAGGTACCAGCTTGCAACACATGCTTTAAGATGGGAGTGGAGAAAATGTGCCCCTTCAGATACTGTTAAACTGTATTTAATTTGTCCCAGCCAGCATGAGCAGTGATAAGGCTTGCTAGAAATTGTAGGCCATTAACAGATCTTAATTAGTGGAGAAATACTTTGCTAATGGTTTTGTCATCTGGCTTTTCTTTAATTTTTGTATTTGAGAGATGGCATTGGTTTTTATTTCTTCCTGATATTTATTTTTCTCTTTTTAAAATTTGTTTTTAATAATCTGCACCATCAGAATTGCTATATAATCAGGTGGCCTTATAAGTTTGATGATTGATTGATTGATTGAAAGTCTCTTGGAGATTATTATTTGGATGTTCTAATTTTATAGCCGGAGCAGACTTTAGCCTACCTATTCTCTATTTGAGGCTGGAGGTTATGATGATAGAACCAACATACATCTCTTACTTGATTTGTTTTTCACATTGCATTTGTGATTTAACATTTAAATATCAAAACTGAAATATCGGAAGCCCTCATTCAAAAATATATTTATACAGTCAGTGTAATATACAATATACAAACCACATGGTTACATCTCTTGATACTGTAAAATCAAGCACTCTTACTGTGTTAAAACACTTTCTAGGTACAAGTTCTTGTTAGCGATTTCCTCATTTAGTGACAATTCACAGTTATAATGGTGATGAAAAAGTAACTTTACCATCAACCCTTGCATTTACAACCTTTGCAGGCCTCTAAAGCAAAGGAAAGCTGAAGGAAGATCAAAAGTCCAGCTATAATTTTACTGCTTTGCTTAATAATCAAGTTGCTGCTCCCAATTATGGTTTCTAAATGAGGACTACCTGTTTCTGTGTCTTTGGATATTAAACATCTTTCATATATATGTCGTGAACATGCAACAAAGTCAGCATTTCTTATTCTATTACAATTTTTGCTTTCTCCCTCTTCCATACATGTTGTTTTCAATATTTGTTTCTTTGCAACCATCCAGGAAGGAAGAGCTACAGTGAACCAGGATACAAGATTGGACAACAGAGTTATCGACTTGAGGGTAAGAACCCAATGACTTGGAACTGATCAAATTAATCAAAAACTGGCATGAATAGTGTTATAAAAATGTATGTTTCAAAAGATACATTGTTATAAAGACATTTTACTTAACAATAATGGAAGATGTGGATTGCACAAAAATACTAAAAGATTTTATTAGCTTATCTGTTACATTAACATAACTACATTTTCTAAATACATTCAAAACCAGATTGAATAAAATTTATCCAATCTTCCTTTTCTGAAAGAATTTTGCTAAAATATTTCTATTCTAGATCCTTCAAAATGGTTAGTTTTTCAGCTGCCCAGTTGAAATTAACCAGATAATGTATCATATCATCTCTTCCAGTTCAGTTGAACTATATCAGATTCCCATCATTAATTAACTTAATTAACAATCGTTAATTAGTTAGCATATCATTTTCAATAATCAAGCCATAAATGACTTTGGCATAACTTGCTAATTTTTTTTTTCCTGGATACCATATACCGCTTAGTTTACTTATCAGATATATCCAATTTTATTTTAGCTATTTCTCATGCTCTAAATGGGGACAGTGAAATAGAAAATTTATGTAGAGTAACTTCAAGGTTGAATATATAAAGCAAATTGTATTCTTAAACATTCATAAATATATGTGCATGGAAAATAAGTGTCAGGAAGTTGCATTATGTAAATTGTACAAAAGAGAAAGATGATTCATTGTCAGATTTCATCAGTTATATGCAAACCCCTGTTTTCTGATTGAGTTAAATTAAATTATGTTTAAGTTGTATGTCAGTAACAAGGTATTTTGATGTATTTAAATAAGTATAATCTCTCACAATTATTACATTACCTTTTCAATAAAAAAATAACATTCTTTTAACCTACACATTGCATTCTTCATCTAAGAATAAAATATATCTCAAAAGACATTGACAGTTATTGTAGGTTTTATGTTTGTTTGTTTTGGTCAACAAACATCCAAAGAGAGTAGGCATTCCTTTATTTATCTGAGGGGTTTTGTATCACATTCTTAATATATTAATTAATTGATGTAGCTTACTATTAAACTTACAGTAGTCTTAATTTTAATTTTTTTATATTTGTGCTTTTATACTATTGTAACTTACCCTGAGGACAATGAGAGGGGTAGAATATAAATTAATAAATACATTCTAAAATTACAACATTAAAATGCAATGGAATGGAGGCAGAACACCTAAAATCATCAGGTATAAAATTTTCCCAACAGAAGGAAAACTTTCCTGAATAAACATAACTTTGGTAGCTTGCAGTATACAGTTGAAAAGTATGATAAAGTTGTGTTCCCATCACTTTATTGGTGTCTTCATGAAGATATCCATGTTATTTTCTTAGCTGTAGTATCAAATACTGTTTGTCATTGCTTTCTTCTCCTGTATAGTATCTTTAGAACTTCCTTAAATAAGAATAATTGGTAAAATGGCTGAAATTTTGCAAAAGTTTAGAACTTCTATGAATGTGAGATTTCAGAATAAAAGCATTAAGACATAAAAAATTTGGAGAATAGCTTCTGACCCTTGGTTATACTATCTTCATGCTGAAAGCAGAAGAAATCTCAGATGTCATCAATCAAAATCCAGAACATCCTTGTTCCTGCTTAGCAGTTTGGCTATAGTGTATTCCACCACAACATCACAGCTTAGATTTCCAATTTACAGTATCTAAATATATATAGATAATCATTAGCAGTAGGGAAGCCAAGTTACAAAACATACTCATTTAATCTTCATAGGGCTAAAACTATATTGTAGTCTGAAAAAGGGTGGATTTTTCATTTCTCAATGTTTTTATTTATTACATTTATATGCCCGCCCACCCCATCTCACTTTGCAGAGTGACTCTAATTTATGCTTGTTTACACAAATAAAGTATTATTTAATATGTGGGTGTATTTCCGTATCTTCTACAGGTTTTAAAATAAAAGGTGAATAAAAATAATTCAACTGTTATATAAAAATTATTCTAGTCACAAATGGTGAAGAACTGTTCAGAGACATCAAGTTATATGTCAAGTATTTCCTCTTTTTTTTCTAGCAAAGTTCAGATTTCATAAAATTGGATTGAATTTTATTATAACTGTTATTTTAATTAAAATCTGGGTAAACTACCCAGATCAAAAATGGTTTCTTAAGAAACCTGGCTACAGCTTGTTTTAACCCATAGAATGATTCACTTATAAGGCAGATGAGCATTCATGGAAAGTCCAGTAATTTGTTGACATTCTCTAGTCTCTGTAGAACAGATTGCATAAACCTTAAGTCAGCAGTTATGAACTTTTGGGGTTTTGTTTTTGTTATGTAAATCATCATGGAAAGTTTTTGCAAGTATTACATAAACCAAGGGTCAGAAACACAGTCCTGCAAACATTGTGGCGCGAATGAATTTTACAATTCTCAATTGCAGAATCTCAAGTTTAAATAAAATTTAAATAAAAATTCAAATAATCTCATAAGATTTTGAATGAGAATACCAACATCTTATGAAATTCAAGATACTATGAGATTTGGACAATTGTCTCAAATTATTTTATTTTATTTTTCTATCGAAGTTTTTAACTGCCTACTCCCTCACATAAGTCTATCATAGTCCACATCACTCTCTGTGAATTCAAGATTGAAAATCTTTGATTTGAATAATCTGGGTTAGATCAGATCGCATTAATGAAGTTGTTTAGCACTATTAACATATTAGATATATGTTCATCACAACTGAAATGGATACTGTTCTACCTTTTCTGTTTTTTTCCAAAATCTCCAGTGATAGTTTTGTTCACGCTTATGGAATGGGATGTATGTGTTGCGTGAAAACAGCCTCATGAGAATTAAATTTATTTTTAAAATATTGTTAGCCTGTGCAACTATGGTAAATGCTGAAAATATATGGGCAATGCCCATTTCAGGCGGGATTAAATTCTCTTTCCTAAATATAGAAAAAATAAGAATAAATGAATAGAAATTAAAGTGATACTAGAGTCATTTATATGTTGTTATGCCATATTTTCTTGTTGCAACAGGTTCACCTTTTAGCCTGATAGAGCCCAGTCCCTAGTAATGGTTAGCTTTCAGAGGGTGATACAAAATTTGTTCCTGAGTTACGTTTGGACTGCTGGTTTCAGTGATGTGAATTCAGATTTAGAACAACTGCCTGTCTCCATTTTCCAATTATGTTTTGAATTAATAACTCAGCATTGAGAGGGAAGGCCTCCTTTTGGGAAAAACTCTCTGTACATAACAGTATTAAAAACTCTTCAATTGTATTACTTCATCTATTTATATATTGATTGCTTAAATGAATTTTTCATGGTGGCATATGGCTTAAACAAAAGACACGTCTCACCAGACTGAAGCTGGTGAGGCAGGAACCACTGGATCCCAGGCTAGAGAAAGATACTATGTAAAATATCTCAACCGCTGGTGTTCACAGTAGGAATCATAGCTGTAGGTATCTTCTCCATCGTCATCATCATCATCAGAGTTTTAGTGATATTGACAGATATTCTCGTTCTAAAACTACTAGTAAAAGCCAAGAACTTAAGAGAGAGCATCAGTAGACCTATTTAGAGTAGCAGCAATTACAACAGACATCTTTGTGAACTGCCTACAGTTTTGCAGCTAGATCTATGCCACTGGAAGCGTTGACGTGAATATCGGATGCAGCATTTCCATGAGCTAAAGGTTTTACATTGATTTTTCTGTATGGAGTCACTTCATTTGCTGCCCAAAATAAATTAACATTTTACTAATTGGGCCCTTGTGAATATGCCAGTTTTCAAATTGTACAAGGAGGCTGCAACGTTTTCCTTAAATTGTAGCTAAGTATTGTACCAACATACTGTAGAATTGTGCATATGTGAACACTAGCGATGTACTTGGAAGATAAAATATTGCCTCTAGCTTTCCAAAAGCAATATTCACGTTTTATGAGAGGTAGTGAAACAAGGAATTTCACAATTATCTAAGGCTTGTTTTTGAAACTGAAGCTTTAGGAATGTATTTCACATGTTCTTTAGCATACTCTTCAGTTCAGTATTTTACTATATATTGTAAAAGAATGGAAGATCCAACAATGAAAGTTTTCTCTCATTCACACTGCATTCCATTAATTTAACACTTTTTAACACTTTTCCAATTAAGCATTAGTTAATTGCACGAGAGGGTAAGACAGGTTTGGAGATGAGAGCAGAATTTTAGAGTGGGAATTTACATATAGTCCTGTAGCCAAGTTAGAAATATTAATGTTGCTTTTTGGAATAATAGATTCCAGCTTTTTAAATATAATTTGATATAAATATACTGTTAAAATGTTCAACAAACCATGGCTTAAATGTGACTTACTATGACCAGAGGATTCAAGCATTCTTTCCTTCTTCCTATATTGAGCCAAGCTACATGGAAAGACTTCTAGTTAATCTGCATTGGACCTCCATCAAACATATCCTATGAACTATTCAGATCATCATCCATTACAAGCACTATCACTGTCACTGAGATACGAGAACTACTGTGCTGCAATTTGATATGCTGTCAATCTGTAATCGTAATAGGAAAGATTACTCCAGGGATTTTTTTTAATTCTGCTGTTTTAGAGAGAGGCAGACTATATAAATAACTGGAGTAGTCCGTCTGGGACTAGGGTTGCTGTGTTTCAGAGTAGAAACTTCATATTGTTTGTTTATATCTATATATTTTGGGTAGGATTTTCCCCACTTCATAAATTTAACTGTCTTAAATGCTTGAGAAATATTTAATTTTAGGTCTTGGAAAGGAATAAATAATATGTTCTGGAGCATTTATTTTTACTACAAAACTAATGTGCAGTTTAATCTCGTAGTATCTTGGTATACCAATCATAAGTTTATCATAATTGATTTGTTACCAAATTATTCAACATATTCAGACTGTTAAGATGACCACAAAATCCAAGCTATGTATTTAGTCCATTGCTATTGAGCAAAATGAAGAAACAGTACATTCTACTCATCATACCTGTTTCTATATTTAGAACAAATATAATGAGGCTGTTTGAGAGAAACTATTGAGTCACAGACAATCAACTCTTTTATATTACCATTATCTATGTCATTTCTTTTCAATAACTGTGTTCATAACATCTGAACAGTGCAACAGTAATACAAAAATAATACTTTTCAATACATTACAATAAGCACTTTAATACCAATTTATTTCAAAACAATAAAATAACCCAAGCAGTTCATTTTAACATTTACAGTCTTAACACTGATAATAATCTATTGACTATTTATATTTACCATGTAATAGCGTAATGCCATTGTGATTGCTCACATCCATTCAGAGTTAGATGCCACATATGCGAATCCAATGAAATGAAATGACTATTTTGTGGAATCTTAAAGGAATGGACATGAAAGATATCCTACAGTATGAATTCAGCCACTTGTAGACCAGCTCCTGCCTTTCCTGGTTTATTTGAATAATCAAGGAAAGGACATGTGACTGGATTTGAGAGATTGTAAAATTCAGATTTATCTCTTTTGGGGAAGGTAAAGGGACATCAGCTGCAGAAAGTGAATTATCTGGATCCCTTTTGGGAGGGATTTGGACCTGGGCATGAAAAAGAAATTGCATTTAGCAAGATTTGCTAAATTACTAAATAACTACCATGATTCTTGTCTTGTTATATCTCATTAGAATTTAGAACATAGTATAATAGGGTTAGAAGACACCTTGGAGGTCTTCTAGTCCAATCTCTACCCATGGAAGGACCTATACCATTCCAGACAAATAGCTGTCCAATCTTTCTTTATCATCTCCAGTGATGAAACACCCACAACTTCTGAAGACAAGCAATTCTGGTTAATTGTTCTCACTGTCAGGAAATGTCTTCTTAGTTCTACTCTGGATCTCTTTAATGAGCTTTCACTCATTGCTGCTTGCCTTGCTTTGGAGAATAAGTTGACTCCCTCTTCTTTGTGAAAGCTCTCCAGTTACTGGAAGACTTCTATCTCACCCATAGACTTCTATATCACCCATAGTCTTCTCTTCATTAGACTAGACATACCTAGTTCCCTCAATCATTCATCATGTGGTTTAACCCCCAGATCCCTTATTGTCTCTGTTATTCTTTCCTGCACTTTAGGTGTCAACATCTTTTTCAATGTTATGACCCTATTTGATACCATTGAATATCCTATTGGGCCACTTGCAAGGGATGGTAGTTGATAGCACTAAATTATAATGATTCTATCCTTCTTGAATGGACTGTGTCAGTCAGTTTTGGTGGGAAACGAAAAATTGTGTTCCTGATCACTCCTGAGTGGAATGGGTCAAGAATTTGTTAAATCTATTAGTTGGATGAGTATTATCATTACGCACATGGCACCAGTTTATACAGTTGAACTCCAGTCCAAACAGTGAAGGGCCTAACCCACTCTCTAAAGACTAAGAGGACTGGATGGAGTGGAACAGACATAGGATGAATCCTAGAAAAAGAGAGTTAATGACTGCCCAGAAACTTAGCTCTATATTACCTCTGAATTACTCTGGATGAGGTCTAAAACCCCCAATAAGGCAGCTTCATGATCAGGGGATTCTCTTGGATTCCTAGCTCCCGCTTGAGAGGCCAATTGATGCTGTGACCAAGAGAGCTCTGATTGGTAGAGCAGTGGCAACTTTTTGGATCGCTTCTCCCTTTTCACCTCTTCAGATTGCTGTAATGTGTTTTAATTGGAGCTACTTTTGAAGATGACTCAGAAACAACTGTAGGTACAGAATATAGCAGCCCATTTGGTAGTGGGTAAGGCCCATTTTAGCTAAATAACATCCATACAAGTTGACAGTAAGTTTCCAGATTTCTGGTTTTGATGTTTACTTATTATGTTGGTTTTTAAAAGCATTGGTACTGTTTTTTTTAATTAGTGAGTCACTCAGATTCTTTGATTGGGGCGGGGTCTAAACATGTTGAATAAGTAAATAAATGCACTAGTAAAATCCTTAAAGGTTTGACGAAAGATAGGCATCAGTAAATCATATAATTCATACATTGAAACCCTGTGTTATAGGTTATGAGACTTTTCTGATTCTCTTCCTATCCATTCTCTCACTTCTAAATTTGTACCAGAATGGGGCTTCAGTGTCAGGTAAAATGCCCTTCTTCCTCTCTTTCTGACAGAAGCCTTTATACTAGCAAAGAAATTAATTCAATACCACCCAGGTATTTTACAGCTTACAGTAGATCTCTCATATGCCTTTCTCTGTTGGTAAATAATGTGGTGTCTGTGGCCATCAGTGTACCTTCAATCTCTTTTCTTGTACTTGGCAAGCTTTCTGGTTTTATTGTATTCTGTTTTACTTTTAAGATTGTTTGAAATTGGATGAAAAACGGGAAAGCTGTTACAGTGCAAACACCAACTTTACCTAGCATTTTTATTTATAAGAAGACCTCTGTGTCGTACATAGACTTGAACCTACATCCTTAGAAAATAAAAATGTTCAGTATTTCCTTTGGCAGAATGCTCACCTGCTCAGAAAGAAAAGGCAAAAATGTAATAGAAATTATTTGGGAGGTGTGTGCTAGAGAGTATTAAATTAAATCATTTTGCTTCAAATCTAAAGGGAGAACTCCTAGCTCTCTAGACCCCACTTCCAAACACTTGACAATCTTTGGTGATATTTTTTCTTTAAAACACAGACACATCTAAGCCCAAGAGTAACTGTTTAAGCTATACATATTTTGAGCAAACCATCCATCTCAGAAACAAGAATCTTGAACATCTGAGACCTCTGTCCATGCCTCTTGCAACATTCAGAAGTCAAAAATAAAAATAAGGTACAACTTCTAACTACAGATAAGATGCCTACCCTTGCAGTAAATGAATATTTTATAATTAGCTGTACCCACCATGAATAAATTCTACTAAACAACCAAGAAAAGACTGGCTAATCTTTAGCAATTCCAGCATAATTGTAGGTAAGAGCTTAGTTAAACTACAACAAAATAGCAAGATTATATCGGTCCCTTTCTCTCTGGCTATTTTGCTTAAATTGATTGGCTAGCCTTCCATTGATGCAAAGAAGATGAAGCTTGGTTTATTTTAAAGAATACAATCTGCTGTGTTTAAAATTTTTACACCCACATAACAGTGACAGTTAGTCACAGTTCCTTTGTTTTTTTGCATGTGTGTGGCTTGCTGGTATATCATGTGAAAAATCACATGTTCTAATCTAACAAAAAAGGTTGGCATCCTAAAAAAAGCTAGTTCTGTGACGCATATCCATTTTAGCAAAAACAAAACAAAACCCTGTAACTACCTTAGGCTTGGCAGCTGCATGTTCCTAGTACTTCATCAACATTAGCATCAGTTGTGGCTTTAGCACTAACTATGAAAGTGTGAATCATATTGTTTTTCCTTCTCACTGAGCCACAGAACCTGTTAGTCTGTTTATAAATATGTGGGTTAGCCAGTTTGTAAATGATCCCTGTGACCTTTTTTAAAACTAGCTAGCTTAGTTATATTGTTTTGGAGAAGTTAATAGAAGGAATGATCCTTTCACCTTCATGCAAAACAATTTTTGTTGTTTTATTATTGTTAAACTATCTTTTTGTACAGCCACCTATTGTTTGCTTTTTGAATTCTGTAATATTGATGCACTTCTTATTTTAACAGATGATTTGTTGTTGTTTCCTTTTCTTTCAACAATTCAGCGTTTCCATCCCATCTATTACTGTTATATCTGCATTTGGACATATGGAAAATATTTTAAATTTGAACCGTTTCAGACTTAAAATGTCCTATTTGAAACCTAAAATGGACTGTTCCCTCATCTTGAAAGTATTTTGGAACACTGGCGCTTGAAACTTTTCCAAACTCATTTCACATTTAAAACAGAGCATTTTGAATCTGAAACAGTTTGCATTTTTAATGTTTTGCATGCTCATACCATAGATCTCATTAGGATAAGAGTAGTAGTTTGGAACAGCATCCATCGTTAGTGGCTGTAATGGCATGGCAGAGAGTTCTCTTATCTAAACATGGAAATGGTAATATGACCATTTTAATATACCCCAGAGCTAGGGTTGATATAGAACAGTCTTGGTCATTTCGATGAGCAACTTCTAACAGAAAAGAAGTGGAGGATTATTAATTCATTCGTTCTCTCTGATCTCTCAGTTTTTCTATTATTTATTGTACTTTGGTATAACTATGGTATGAGAGTAAGGAACAGAGTAATAAGATAGTTCTGCTTCTGTAATCCAGGTCAGGTTTTGTAAAGTTGGGTTTCCACTGAAATGCGTATTTTTTACTGCAAGGTCCCACAGAATTTGATCTTCTGTATTCATACATACATATACATGTTATCTACAGTTTGTAGTGATTAGTGCTAATTAATCACTTATCCTGAAATCAGTAATGGGCTGGATGAGGATCAGTACATTTAAGCAAGGCCTTCAATAACTTTTAAGTGATTTGATAGCTTCAACTGTTCCTGGTTAGAAATAGGTTGTCTATAGTATGCACCCTTTTGATTGGGTTAATGTTGGGTTAATATTGAAGATGATAAAAAAAATCAAATAGTTACAGATAGGCTTGTCAGAATTATAACAAGCAGCTAAATGGGAGTAGATTATACAGGTTCTTAATGAATTACGCTAGTTATATTTGTTTTCAAGCTCAAAGAGTTAGTACTTACATTTGAAGCTCTAAGCAATTTGAGATCCATATTGTCAAAGAAGCATGTATGTTACACAGCATCTTAAGAGCTTCCAAAAGCATTTTTCCCAAGTTCCTTTGACAGGAGAAGCTTATTGCTTGGAAACTACATAGAGACCTTCTCTATATCAACTCCTATAGCTAAAATGTACTCTCCACTGATGCTTGACTAACACTACTATTATATTGTCATTAGGCTAACGTATTCTTACTTGCCAGCATGTTAAAATATTCCACTAATCTATTTAGTGTGAGGTGTTCAGGCTTTGAATTTGTTGTTGTTCTGATATTTTGGGATTTCATTATGTTGTACTGTAGTATGTTTTGATTTGCATTCTACTTGAGCGCTACCCTGATATTCCAAGAAGAAAAACAGATTAAAAATAGTTTAGGTGAATGGTTAAATAAATAATAATCTCCTTTGTCTACCGTTTGCCTACAATACTACATACTGTTAATATGTGTTTTCAGCTGTTACTCTTGGTATTACCGCTTCATAATACTGCTTTTGGGCAAACATGATTAGATCAGGTAATACAATGTCCTTGAAACAATATTTTAATTACTTCCGTTGTCCTAATCAAGGCAAGCAATTGGTCTACCAAGTAAAATTAAATTATGAATCTTAATATAGTATCTTTATTTTCCAGACCTCCACTAGTCAAGCTGTCTTCCGTGTCCAGTCTGGTGTTTGTCAACTTTTTCGAGAAACACTCATTCATAAGGGGTTTGTGGAAATTCAGACTCCAAAGATTATTTCTGGTATGCATTCGATATTTTAATGGGTTCAGAAGAATTCACACATTGAACACATGAATTTGGGGAAATCTCATTTCTGCAGAAGCCAATATGAATTTATTTTAAGTACTTGGTTGCTCATTAGTACTTCTTTTTAAGTTGCTGCTGCCTCCTTCAAAACAGTAACTGATTTAAAAAGCTGAAGCACTTTCCATTCTCAAGTATGATATGGAAAGAAATTCTCCTTGTTTAGTTTCTTGTGCTGTCATTTTCATCTTTGAAACTGACACTTATATCGAGAATATATAAAAGAAGTCCTGTGGGGTTAGAGCAGTGGGTGGCACTGAGGAATGTATATGCTAACCTGGACTAGAGAATTTACCTGTTAGTCTCAATACTGCCAGTCATACGAAGCAAAGAGTTCTCTAGTCTTAGAGATTGCAAGACCTTGGTGCTTGCAATTCTTCCTTTTCCTCCTAATTGCCTCTATGAGTTTCTGTTGCTGCTTCCTTCTCTTCTAAAACAGGCTTTGATGCTCTTTGATGCTATTCTAACGTGAAAGATACCAATTGAGGAATGAGTTGGAAAGTCCCTTTGTTGTAGGCAATGGGGAAAACTTGACCTGTTGACCCAGAGCTTTGGAGTAGGGTAGGAGGGCTTAACTTGGGTTGGCTTGAGGGTTACACCAGGGTTTGGGGTGAAATGTTGAAGGCAGCATTCCCAAAGTAGGCAGGGACAGATCAAAGATTTGTGGGAGGGAGGTTAAGGGGTGAAATAGATCAAGGAAGATTAGCCTTTCTTTTTAGTTGCCCCCAATTCCAAAAATGCCAAAAAAGAAAATAGCCTCTCTTTTTCCCCGTTCACTTATAAGGGCCTCTGGGGACCACCGAAGGTATGTTGGCAGGCCACATATAGCCTCTATCTTGTGTTTTTGTATCTTGAAAGTAGGGGCAGGAGCCTGAAACCAAATACATACCAGGTATCTATCTTACAATGAAAGAAAATTAACTAAAAAGAGGGAGGGGGATAAACATTTTTATCATGATGTATCTTGTTCAAGGCGTGTCACCAAATTTGCTCTTGCTTTGCTTTCCAGCTGCCAGTGAAGGTGGTGCCAATGTATTTACTGTGTCCTACTTCAAAAGCAGTGCCTACCTTGCACAGTCCCCTCAGCTTTACAAGCAGATGTGTATTTGTGCCGACTTTGATAAGGTTTTCTGCATTGGGCCAGGTAAGGAAGTGCTTTGTCTGGAAGGTGGTTGTCATGTCTCTGGGGAAAGAATACCCTGAATGTTCAGATTATGAAAGCAGTAACTTTCCAATGCCTTTTCCCGTCTGATTTGCTAACAGATAAAAGTTTTATGAAAACAACTAATCAATATGACAGTTTCAGAGTTTGCAGGCAGAACAAATAGCATGTTCAGCAGAAATTAGGCTTATGAACAGAGCAATAGTGTTCTCTAGTGGCTATTAGAATATCATACAACATTCCATTTTAAAAAATGTGACTGTACTTGGCATAGTTCAACCATTGTTGGATTTATTGCCCACCTACAAGATTAGCAGGGCCAGGAGTTTGTTATTATAAGCAGCTCACTGGAAATCAATACAGCCCTACATAATGCGTGAAAATATTTATGTTCTCAATTTTGTAAGTAAACCCATATTAGTAAGCCAAACCAATATTATCCTTCACCCATCCTATTGATCCTGACACTTTCAGTATGTAAGTAACTTGAGCTAAATTGGCAGCTGTACACTAAAAACCCTACATGTTCACCACCAATACAGGCGCACTGTTATGCCATTTTTGGCTTGGTACCCAAATGACAAACTAAATGCATGTGCAATTACTGAATGGCTATCTCCTAACAGATCAATCTTTAAAAATGACTATAGAAGATTTTTCACTTATATTTTCCTGGTTATATTCATTACAGTATTACTGCTGGGATAGTGAATTCTCATTAAGATAAATATTTTGGGTGGAGGTCCCTCAGGACCAGATGCAGTTAGAAAAGGAAGGAAAATACATATGATTTAAGTTGCAGGTTTTCTTGTGGAATATTGGATGGTAGCCTTTTAAAAAAATTAATGCATTTAAATACTGCTTTTGCCAATTCCTATTTCTTTCCTGACATGAATGCAAGACTAGTATAAATATTAGTAGCCTGTTCTCCCTTTGGGGATTTGAGTTCCTCTCAAGGAAATAGAACTTTACTTCTTATTAGAGCAATTGATAGTAGCAATGGAAGTTATATCTCCAGGACTTCTTTTAATTGCATTGATAGAACCATTTAACATAATTTTAAAAGTATATTTCTCATGCAGTATTTAGAGCAGAAGATTCTAACACTCACAGACACTTGACGGAATTTGTTGGTCTGGATATTGAAATGGCTTTTAATTACCATTACCATGAAGTGGTGGATGAGATTGCAGATACCTTGGTGCAAATTTTCAAGGGACTCCAAGAAAGGTAAAAAAAATGTTTTTCTATACTACTTTAGAAAATAAGAGTAAACTTGAGAGTTTCAAAAGTATTTTTCAGCTGTCTCTAAGCAGTTTTACAGAGTCTGCATGTTGCCCCCAACAATCTGTGGCCTTATTTTTCCAACGTCAGAAGGATAGAAGGCATGAGCCGGTGAGACTCAAACTGCCAAACTGCTGGCAGCCGG
>AZIM01000050.1:68909-82509 GCA_000516915.1 Ophiophagus hannah
TTCTATCCCTCTGTTAATGCAACCTAGGACCATGTTGGCTCTTTTGGCAGCTGCTGGGTTCAGACAATGCACCCAAACCATTGCTTACAAAGTATAATTGCTGGATTCAAAGCCAAATGGATCATAAAAGGCTTAGTGTGTAGTGTAATTATAGCCACTCGGTGTCTTTATTTGTGAGGAGGTTGCAGTGTAGACTGGAAGGAACATAGTGGTTTTCTGTTAACTCACCATTTATTTCTCTTCCCCTTCTTCTTCTCCTTCCCAGTTCTCCTATGTGGATGTAGATGGCAACCCTGTGCTGGTCACTCAACTCACATTCCTGCGCCTGCTGAGTGCTGTTGCCCGGCAGAACTTCACCCTCCTCTGCCAAAATATGGCTGCTTGGTATGAAGCTGACACCAGCAGCCACATGAAGGCACTGCATTTTCGGGCTTTCAATGATGTGGAGTTGATGCACAACAGCACAGAAACTCCCATCCATGCCTTGTATGATGGCTGCCAGGTGAGAAAGCATTCTTCTAACTTTTGTATCTCTTGACCATTTCAGTATTGCTTGATCTTCATCCCCACAACATGAAGTGACTCAGTGAATTGCAGGTCACAGTGATTAAACATGGACCTTAAAGTGAAGGTATTGACCTGTGAGATCACCATCACATGATGGAACTTTGAGTATTGCAAAATTATCATGAAGGAAAATCATCTGCTCCAAAAACCCTTTCAATGACTTCTTCCCTTTCATTCATCTTTCTTTTCAGCATTTTCCAACTCTCATATGAGCCATAATAGGTGAGACATGTTAAAAGACCAGAATAAAATATTCCTCTCTATTCCATTCTGAGAAAAATACCCATAATTTTCTGAATTTAGAGCCATTGTTTCCTTAGTCCATGCTTGCCAAATTAAGGGATGTTATGCTTTCTCAATCATGTTTGTTCTAATGTTTTTCTGAATCCCCTGATAAAACATTTTCAAACCCTGATGCAGCCATTATTTTACATCTTCAAGATTTTGCTTTTGAAGTTATCTTCTCTACTTTCAGGTACGTAAAGGTCAGGAGCGGACAGTTCTACAAGTAGTGACGCAACATGTGGAGCATCTACCATTGGTTGATGTGGCTGTTCAAGATTTTGGAGATACCAATCAAAAGTTTGGCTTTGAGCTCGGCCCAGTCTGCTTCAGTGGCTGAGCCCTCCAAAGATGGACACTCCCTCTAGACCATGTTGGACCACCTCTAGAAAAGGGAGAACTAAAAACCCTCTCTCTCTGCACTGGTGGGTGGGTGGGTGGGTGGAGGGATGCAGGAATAGAGTCAGCCTTGCAAAGACCTGCCGTTGTATTTAACCTGATGACAGCCTCCTATTTATACGGCCAAGGTCCCTCAGGGTGTGACTCTTGGGGAGTTGCACAGGGTTCAGACTGAGCCAGGGCCCTCTCTTGTTGCAGCTCCATTATTGGTGCTATTATGCCGTCTTAGTGAAGCACTGGACTGACTGGTCAGATCTGGCCACCTCTGGCGATGGGGATAATGGAGACCACATTCTCCATAGCTGAATTTCATCCCAAAAAGGATACGGGGATGTCAAGATTATGCCTGAAGCATGTTGGGAACTGGAAATTCAGGACCAATCCATTGGCACAGCCATGTACTCCAATGCATTGGCAATGGGAAAGGATGGAGACGTAGACCAATAGTTTTGGAACTAATGGGCAACCACAGAAAAAACAAGATACTGTACTGAGATAAGATTTAAGGAATAAGCATAAGATATCCATATTTTTTAAAACTGTATTGTATTGAATTCAACTCAATTGATAAGTGTTTTGGCATGACAATGGAGTGCAATTTGGGATCATCTGTATAGGACTCTTCCATCTCTTCCTTCCAATTGCCATGAAGATTAATTGGTATATACTTCTCTACAACAACCAAAAGCTATCCAGATACTAGAGTCTGCATCCTCTTGGGAAAAGTAATCACTATCTTCTTTTCCTATCTTAAGATCAAATGGTGCTTGTGTAGCAAGACATCCAAAGTCTTACTGTTAGATTGCTGAGCCTGTCTCCCATTCTTTATATTTATTTACTACAAGAACTTCACCATAACCCTATAAGCCCACCATCATTTTCATGTTGGAAAGAGTAACCACAAGCCATACTCACTAGCCTCTCATCATCTTTATCTATCATTCTATCCATGCTCAGCAGATTCCTATAAGGCATTCTTCCCCAACTTAGCAACCACCATTAGTTTTGGGAGGGAAAAAATTGACTGGAAATTTTGAGAGCTGTAGTCTGAAGACAGTTGTAGGGCACTAGGTTGGGGAAGACTGTTGTAAGGTATGGCTAGTGATTCTGACATGTTTTCTCTTTATGGAAGAAAGAGTACAGTAAAGCTTGATTCTCTGCTAGCAAGACACTTAACAGATTCCTTGAAGCCCAACAGCCTATTCAGAGATGAAGCTTGTACCTTGTGTTTTGCCTTCTGCACTGTGCCATGTTCATCATTTATCACTGAATTTTCTTCACACTCTGGTGCTAAGTGCCCCTATTTTTATGCTTCCATGTATCTCAGGCTGTGGCACAAACTGGGTATGTATGTGTCCACACATGTATGATGGTTACTGTATTCACCTAACAACCCTCATTAAACCACAAAACGTGACTGCCCACCATTTCTGTATCAGCTGGATTGGAAAGACTCCCTAACCCAGGATTTTAGGGCCAGTGTCTGATAAGAGAACTGCTGGGTTGGGTTTTGGCTGTTCTGAATTTGGAGTTCTATACTAGATGTCATATGTGCAGGATAGGCTTCCTCTTTGTTCTTTTGAGTGATAATCAGAATTCCGCCTGATTGTTAGACAACCAGTATTTTTTCCTGCTGAAGCAGAGGTAGCCTTAAGCAAAGTGAAGCCTAACTGTGGGAAGACATCAACTTGATAGTTATTACATTTTCACTGCTGAGATTGGAGAGAACCACATATGAATTTTTCTATCACTAATGCCTTGCGTATTTGACAGGAAAGGGACATATTTTGTTATTTTGCTTCAGTGAGGAGAATATCTCTTGGACTTTCACTCCCAGCCTGTGCTATTCACCAACAGCATCTCTCTTGGCCTCAGACAGAGATTTAATTCTGTGTTGAAAACTGTTTCAGGGACCAGTGCTGAGTTGAAATGTGAAAGAATACATTTAAGGAATATTGTCACACCCACAAATGTGTCCTTTCATGGATTCATAGAATCCCAGATTCCCCATTTACAATGTTTATATGAGAAGCTCATTATGTTTATGCCAACTGTGCTCTTATTCCTGGCTAAAACTAAAAGGTCTTGGCATGAAATAGTGGTATATATTGGGGGTGTGACAATCAGTAGATATTACAAACTACCTGGCATAAAAAGGTTATATCCTATTTTTCCTCTCCAATCAGTAGGAGCTTAAGCATTCCTCTGTGATCTCAACACAACCATATTGTGCTATGTCAGGGGTGTCAAACTCGCGTCGTCATGGCGGCATGTGATGTATCAGGACTTTTTTCCCCTTCACTAAATTGGGTGTGGCCGGTGCATGACGCATCTGGCCCATGGGCCATGAGTTTGACAACCCTGTGCTATGTAGATGGCATTGTGACATCATATTATATTAAGTTTTCTGATTGGCTAGGATTGCAGCGTTTTCTGATATACTTTCATCAGAGCCTATGTCATATATTGATTTTAATAAGGGTTCAGGATGTGTGTATGGGAAAGTCTAAATGGGAAGAGTTCCTTTCTCCTACAGTAACTTTCACAGCAAAATGAGAATGTGTTTTTATAGATGCATATTATCTTTAGCAGCAAATGGGCTGCTAAATAGAGCAAATGGACTCTTAAATTCAAATATTTATTATCTGTCTCGTGCCATAGTTTTGTGAGCTGTTCATTTTATTTATTCTTGGGACTTAATTATCAGGGATTTGCTAGAGACCATTTCCTTATTAATACAAGAGCCTGACATTACACAGTGATATTTTAAAAGGGAGCAGGTGGAGGAAAAGAAGAGGACAGTTCCTCTGATCATCAGCAGAGTACCTGTCCTTCTCAAAGTAACAACACATACCATTTGCATGATGAGTTATACCAAACAAGATTTTTCTACACACACCCTTCAAAGAAAATGTAATTTTGACTACAAGGACTTTAAGCACTATCTGATTCTAGAGCAAGGACAACAGCTAGTGTTTAAATACATTGACGGTGTCTGGCCAAGTTTTGGTCAAAACTGCTTTATAAAATGGCAGCAAGAATTAATACAATTCAAAACAACACAGGCAGATTAGCTCTTGTAATCTTATTTAATCATGATATATCCACTAGGGTGCTTTGAGAAATGGTTAGGTAAGAAGGAAACAGAAGGAAAAGGAGATTAATGAAACCTATATATTTACTGTATTTGTACATATGTATATATACAATCACACAGATATACATTATCTATTTATACCCACTGCAATTAAACAAGTTCTAGTTAAACATTCAAGTTAAAACATAGCCAAGCAGTTTTCCGGTTGCAAATATTCCCACAGACCTCATAGTTAATCCTCATGGGAAGGAGGCAGTGCTCCCGTAACACTGTTGCTCCCCCCCCCTTAATTCTCAAATGTCTTCAATGAAAATAAAGGTTACTCATTCCCAACTTAGTTCTATTAATGCGTGGCTATTGAAAGGGTAGACTTAAAGTGCCCCCTTTAAAAAAATTCTATTAGGAGCAGCCCCCCTCCCCAAAATCACAAAATATAAAGCAAGCTTTTCATTTCCCAGGAGTTTTCAACAGAGATAACTAGGTGGTAGGGTTGAGCAAGCTACCATATCTTCCCTGTCAGTTCTAGTCAAAGCAAAGTATTTCTGTTTTTGATATGTGTGTCAGGCCAGATACTTCAGCCCTAGAAGGGAAAATAGATTTGTTGGAAATAAGCCTTCAATAGACAAACTTTTTTGTTTTGTAATTGCCCTCCCCAGTATGATACCCCTATTTGCATTAGATTATAATCTCTTATCATCCTTATAGAAGCTGTAAGTACTGGGGTGGCGATGAAACATATCTGAAGGCTTCCTTCAGTCTCTGTTATCTTAGAAATGCTTTTTTCTGGCACCATAATGAAAACTGCCTGCTCCTCAACTTCCCTCTGACTTCAGAATGGCAGTTGAAAGTGGCTTTGGGTATGTGTGATAAAAATAAGGGGAAAAATCAGGAGAACATGTCTAGATTATGGAATATGGCCCTTGTTATGTAAATTGTTTTCAGCTACATACACATTCCTGTTCTAGAGCCATGTAATTTATAGTGCATCAGAGCTCACAGAATAGTTCACCCTAACTCATGATGGCTGGAAGTCTGTGGGTGACTTGGCACAATGCATCTCAAGACTTACCACATCTGGAAGACAGGAATTGGGCCAGCTTCACTACATTTGAGAGAGTTTTCAAATGGGTAACTTTCTGATGTGAATTTGGATTGGTTTCTGCAAGACTGTACAAGTTGTCACAAAGATGCAACTGAAGCCTCCTTCTCCTAGCAGTGATTCGCACATGAGCAGCAATATTGCCAATACTTAGGGCATACCTAAATCTTACATTATCTCTCTTAGTTTTCTACCTCCCCAGAAAGTGACTACCCTCAATATTACCTACACCCCCTGTGACTGAGCAGAGATTTGAACTGGAACTTTTCTGGACCGAAGCTAACCCTATACCACAATGATTCTTAGTTACCCCACCCCCAAATTTAGAAAACCGTATTAGATTTTTTTTTAATTGGAATTTGTCAATCAAAAATGAGAACAAGAATAAGAGAATAAAAATACAATGACAGGGATGATAGCCACGTTAGTGCACTCATGTACGCCCCCTCTACTGACCACTTAAGTATGAAGTAAGGTCCACGGAAGTCAATTTGTGACTGAAACTCTGAAAAATGGTAGCTGGGACAACTGAATCAGGTTTGCGGGGCTGAAGTGTGGAGCAGTAGTAAACTTTGTGTTTAAAAAAAAAAGTCCCATCAAAGTTATGTTTTGTGATGACACTAAGCAGTGGCTCCTTAATTCCATCTCGTTCAGATCAATTATTAACTCAAGAGAGCAATTGCTCATTATGTCTGTATGAACAATTCACTGATAACATACCTAAAGCAGCTGGTAAAAAAGGCCTCAGTGGTCAGAAACTGGGGGTGCTAAATCTGCTTCTCCATACAGGAAAGAATGATGTTGGATGCTGTTAAATGGTTTTAAGCATTTGATTGCTCTAAGCATGGGATCACTCAGGTAATTCACAGGCACAAAAATGGCCCCAGACACATATTGAAGATGATTGAAGCCAGAGATTGCTTTTTCAAGAGATCTTTTCAAAAACTAGGCTTTTTCTTTCCTTAGAAAGCTTGGCTTGCAGCAGTACATGTTGTTTGAAAAAAAAAGAGACACCTGACCTTAAACTGTGTGTGGGCATTTTAAATTGCACATGTCTGGTGTGATTAGACATACAGCAAACAAGGACATAAAAAAAGAAAGAAAAATCCTCAAAGCTGTTTTTTTGTATATGGAACTGCCACTCTAAAACTTGCCTGATTCCTTTTTCCCTTCATCATCTGAGGGAACTCGGGGAAGTGCATTCTTATAACAATTCTGCAAGATATTGTTAAGCTAGAAAAAAATTACTCAAGTTAGTACCCAGAATGGAGGAGAAATCCAAAGAAAATCTTTCTCCAGTCTGAATCCAACACTAAATCAGGCTTCATCAACCCAATGCTCTCAGCTGATTGAACTGGAGCTGATATTATAGGGTTGAGACTTCACACTTGGAAGGGTCTGTGCTGTGGAACACCGAGCTAACTACGGTAGTATTTCACTGATGAGAAACTATAATGTTGCAACTCCATCCTCATCCTCATGCTGCTTAGAGAAAACAGAAATTGGGTCCCAGTGAATCTAACATCTGTCAAACCAGATTTATCCACCTGCAGCATTAAAAAAAACATGACCAGTCACAAGTATGCCCTGAAAAGAAGACAGCACAGTGCAATTACAATTTCATCAGCCAGCTTTATGGCATCAAAGCAGTATCAGATGAAGCAACAGGAGAAAACAGGATTGGAGAAAAGTGAATACTCTTCAGATTAAACAGGCTGGTAACGTGGCTGGAATATATTATTTGGCCACATTATTTTAACTGAAACATCAAAAGTATAGAATGCACATAGGCCAGAGAAGCATATCAGTTCAACACAGATTCATTCAGGAACATACAGTTAGCCAGGTTATTTTGCTATTGGACATGAGAATGTTAACTTGTTGGGTAACAAAGTGTCTGCAGTCAAATGACCAAGCTCAGAGAGCATCAGGAACTCTATTGTTTGACCTTGATTCTCTTCTATTAAAATTGTTGACATGCTGGGAACCTCCCATTTAAAAGACTGTAATGAGCTTAATGTGGAATTATTTTATTTATTTATTCAATTTATATGCCACCCATCTTCCCAATAAGGCAACTCTGGGCGGCTTATTATCCTTGTCTTTGGTGCTGAAATTGCAAAGAAGTATAGATAGTTGTCTGAGTAGGGCATTTGGCTCTGCACATATTACACTTCGACTGAAGCAATACTACCTACCAATTTTCAATTATGACATATAAAGGCACACAAACCCAGTTGGCACCAGAATACCTATCAAACTGCCTTCACAGTACAGACTTAGACAACCACAAAACGATTAGGGGAGGTCCTTTTCTATATATTTAGAAGTAGTAACAATCCCAATCATACTCGACATATAAGAGGAACAAATTATCCAGAGATGCCACTTTCCCTTGTAACTTAGGGTTTAGGGCTCCCATAAAACTGCTGAATATATTTAGATTTTATTTAACACTTTGTGTATCCTGCCATTCTCTGGTTCACTCTAAATTAAAGGATGTGACCTAAAAACATTGGAGGGCACCAAACCATCTTGTGCTTTCCAGATATAAGAATGCTCTCCCAAGATAATTGTGACTGTCATTATATGAGCTGTAGCCTAACATCTCTGGAAACCACACATTGAGAGAAAGACACTGAATTTTATGAATTAAGTTAAAAATGGATGTTTTGGATTACAATTTCCATAAATAGCAAAGACAAATGATTGCAGGTGACGTACTGAAGAGTTCTGCATGACCTACCCTAACTCTTAAATAAATGGATCCAAAGAGTGCATCAACTTCAAGGGATCACAATCGTTCATACAGATTTTGATTAGTTTGGAATGCTAACTAATTTGATTAGATTGGGTGCTGAGCAATAAAGCATAACTATAGGATTTTTTTATATTGGTGATGCTACTTAGCTATCTAATTCCAAAAAAAACCCCTAACCAGAACCTGTAGATGGGAGTTCTGCAAAAAGGGGTTGGGCTGTGATTACATAGTTGTGATCATTACTTTTATTTTATTTAATTTTTTAAAATCCCCTGGCAAGGTTTGAGCTGCTTGGTGCTTGGATAAGATCTTATCCAGACATCCCAGGCCATGGAAACTATCCTACAGGAAAGTAGTGACAAATCACTTCTATATTGTTGCCAAAAAATTGCATAGAGTTGTATTTGTTGGAGTGAAACTCAACTCAAGGGAGCATTTAAAAAATAACCTGTTTTTGAACACAGGAAACATTCATATTAAATGGGTAGAACAGATGGAACTGTGATCTCTCCTCTCTAATAACCATAATTCTTAAAAGCTTCAGGCTTCTTACTTGTTCCTCAAATCTTTTAATTGGGGACACTGGGGTCTGTACCTAGGATGATCTGCATTCAGAGCTGGTAAGTTGCCCCTGAGATGGTGTTTTTTTTTTTTAAATCTTGGGCTTTCCTAAAGGTGATTGACTTATCATCTGAGACATTTTAGAAACCTCCCTGAAGGCACTAATCAAGGTTTGTCTCCTGTTTCTAGCCACAGCAAGAAACAGAGGCTTGCCTTCTGGGGGACAACAGATCCACCATAACCTTCATAAATCTTTCAGCTGTACCCTTCTAGTTTTTTGTGTTATCAAAAAAGAAATTGCCGGCTCCGCACATTTTCCCCAACCCTCTGCCAGTTCACAGAGGAATCGTCTTCTAACAATGTTTGCTGCAGTAATCGTGGCAGGCATTGAATATTCACAATCCTCTACTGTCCCTTCCCATCCTCTCTTTTGTCAGCATCACTATCTGTGAGGGGAGAGCGCGAACGTGCAACAGAAAGGGCTATTAACGTGCCTCACAAAACTGAGGGCCAAGTCCCGATTTGTATTCAAAAGTTGAAAACAGCAGCAAGCAGCTTCTTGCATGCTGATGATCTCTGAGCCTTCTGGTCACACGGCCACCGCATCTTGCTTAGCCTGCAGCACCCCAAATATTCAGAGGCTGCTAATTCATTGGGAAAATGAGAAAGCAATTAAGAAGTGGCAGACAATGTCACCTATAGATGCCTTCTGGGCTTCTTATGCCTGAGTGTCAATGGATGGGAGAAACAAAAGCATGTCCTAGTGAACTTTTTAATATATTTTATCCTATCCCCCATTTATATTTTGAAGAATTAAGTTTCTATTCCTGTGGCTTTACCACTTTTTTGATCATTTTTCCACAGCTACCTTTCTTTTTTTTAAAGTAAAATAAACCATGTGAAATATACAAGATACATCTGGGAAGACCAATAGGCTGGACAAGAAGTTGATGCTTCATTGATGAGTCCATGTTTAATTCCTGTGTCATGTTGGACTTCATGTTCCAAATTGTTGAGGAGGGCAATGATGATCTTATTAGGAGCGATCTCAGGTCAGTCCAGGACTATCCAACTCTTAATGAAACATGGCAATGATGGCCTTTCCAACCTTGTGGAAATGGTGACAAGCATTGGCTGTGTAGTGCCATCCAGAAGTGTTTGCTAGAACTTCCATATTAGTCAGACTATGGGGATAATGGTTCAGGGCTTGTCAGCATTAAGTGGGGAAGATTATCTTAAGGAGAAAAAGGCAAAGAAAGAATAATAGAACAAGTGGCATATTTTCTACTTCTTGCTAATGTCCCTATAGGGATGTAGGTGCCTTTCAGAGTTCTTGTCTATGGTAATATAAATGTGTCCCTATGCTTTTTGGGTTTTTTTACATTCCTACCAAAAGATTGTTTCTAACTCTTTGTTCGGACAGTCCATGTAAACAAAACTATGCTGAAATGAAGGAATCTTTTCTTTTTGTAAGCCTTTTGCTCCACTTTTCTGTCTCTTTCCTATTTAAAAAAAATCTCATACTTAAGGCAGGAGAACTATCTGGATTGCTTGGTTCTATGTTTAGAAATGCTTTCCTTCAGAGAAAGCCAACATCTATCGTCTCACCCTATTGTCACCAATAGCATTCAGTCTAACCTAGTGGGCCATTTTGAGCCTCAGCGACTGTTCTTGAAATAATGAAAGCCAAGTTGAGGAGGATCAGTGGAGTCCTTATGCTTTCTGGGCTTGGATGTTTTCTTGCAGACGTTTCATTACCCAACTAGGTAACATCATCAGTGACACAATGAAATGGGCTTTGCTCTCTATTTATATACAATGGTTTTCCCTGATAGTGGAGAGGGACAAGTCATAAATACCTCTTGTTGCAAGCTGAGGCTTTGCACAGGCACGGTTGAAGCATTTTTGCTCTGGTGCAAAGTGACCCAGGAGGATAGCGCCAAACATACAGTACAGGGAAAGGAAATCTTTGCAAGCCTTGATGGTGGTGAAGAGATGCTTTATGAAGTCTGAGAAATGGGAGAGAGGATGTACAGAACAAATGGACAAACGGCACCACTTGCAAAGGAGGAAAACCCAACAGCATCACACAATAAAATATCCTGAAAAGGATGACAAATGCGCATCAACAGTGGACTGCAAACACAAACACTCTTATATGGAAAAAAGCAACTGGGGGGTTGTTTGTGGGGTTGTAAGGCAGCTGCTGAGAAGGGGAGCAATTCAGTTTCAGTGATGAAACAATGACTGACTAGCTGTTCTATCATTGTTCAATTGAACCATATTTCCCATTGGATTGACCATTCATCATTTAAAAGGGAGTTTTCTGAAGTGTTCACAACTACTTTTTTAATCATTCTGAATAGTTTGGTATCCTTTGCAAACTTTCCCTAAGCCAAAATAATGTATGAATAAGTGAAGGGGGATTGGTTTCCACACAGATCTTTGAAAAATTGCACTTCTTCTTTTCCTCCATTTAAAAAACTCATTTACTCCTACTCTTTGCTTTCTGTTTTTGAACCTGTTAGCAATCCATAAAAGAACAGATGAGTCTTCTTATCCCACGGGTGGTTTATTCAAAAGTTTTTGATGGGACACATTTTGAAAATCCAAGCATCTTTTGCAAAACCAACCTTGATTTCTCTTCTATTGGGTGGGCAACTCCAGTGGTGAGGTCTCAGAAACCAAGGTTTCTTATGCATCCCACCTTCATCTTGTATTGGCACGTTTCTCCAGATAAATAGATGCAGTTTTGCAACCTTGCTGGATTGAGACAACTGACCTAGAGATCTGTGTACTTTTTTCCCCCATTGCATGATCAATAGAAATTGAATGTAGTTCATCTTCCACTATTTAAAATAAAATTGCTCTATTATTTGTATCCTGGGATACACTAACAGGCAATTCTGCCTACTTTCCACGTTATAAGTTCCCTAAAGGCCATCCTTCCATGCATCTAGGTTTCTATTTTAACCCCCCTAAATAGCCCTCATTAATATCCATGCTAAGATCTTGAGAGGAAGTTGTGAGACATTCTAGGTCAGGGGTGTCAAACTCACGTCATCCTGGCAGAGTCACATGATGTATTGGAACTTTCCCCCACTTTGCTAAACCGGGTGTGGGTGGGGCCAGCATGTGAGGCATCCAGCCTGTAGGCTAGGAGTTTGACAGCCCTGTTCTAGGTGTAATGAAAAACTGATCCATGTGAATTAGCCTCCCTTGGCAGGATGGCTTTATAAACAGTGGGAATTTCAGGATAGACAAAGTGAATCACTTCTTCATACCACTCACAGTCAAACTGGGGAAATTTGCTAACATAGGATGCAGGAACGGAGTCCAATTTGGGCAGTATTAAAAGGGACTTCTACAAGTTCATGGAGAATAAGGATGTCAATAAAGGAGAATATTTATAGCTCAGAGTTGAAATGAGGGGGGTCCTCTCTGAGCTTGCTTGTTTTCTTGCAGACGTAACATCACCAGTGCTAATAAGGAGTGCTGTTTGCTGTCAGCTTATATTCTGGTGTCTTGCCTGTCTGTGTGGGCAGTTTTAGAGATTCTTTACTTGGACTGTTTAATGATGGTTTCTTGATTGGGGTATTGCTTACTTGATATCAAAAGTCCATAGTCAAGATAAGCTATTAATTGTCAGCAGTATCAGTGGCAGCATGTTTACAAACACAAAGAAGAGGAACTCTTGGCTACGTTGGCTGGGATGCTGAGAGAGTTATAATTCAGGCACCATGTGGAAAGCCATACATTTTGCACCTATATAATCAAGTTGAAAGAAAAACAGAAAGGCTAAATGAAAGAAGAAAGTACAGCTCTATTAGCTGACCCATATTTTGTGTCATATCCAATTGCCAGGTGCCATCTCCAAATTTGTTAATTATCTTTGGATTTTTCTAGTGCTATGGCTTAGTTGTTTTCAGCCCAGGATGCAAAAAAGCACAACTCCAGTAGCATCTTTCTTCTGTCCCCCTAAAGTTGATGGAGTCCAATATTGAGACCTCTTGTGTAAGGGGTAAAATCAATGTCTGAGCAATGAAGATTGTTAAGGCACCTATTTCATCATTCAAATTTCCTCAAATGGGACCTTTGTTTCACCCACTTTGGTCCATAAATGTTATACAAAGCTTGGTGTGGTCCTTGAGATAAGAGGAAGTTGCATATTTTTTGGCTAAGCCAAAACATTAGATATTGTTATTTTACAACTGTTGTTAAAATGGTGAATAAGACTGGGGATCCCTGCTTCCCTTCTTGCTCATTCCTTCTATTGTCCTTCACTAGAATTTCTGAGCTGGCCCTATCCTTAGGTCCCACTGAAGCAGACAACTCAAGGGGCAGTAGGGTTTGGCAATGAGTACTAGTGTTGTTGTACAGGTAGTCCTCAATTTAGGACTACAACGAAGACTAGAATTTACATTGTTAAGCAAGGTAGTTGTTAAGTCACATCCAATTTTATGACCTATTTTGGCATGATTGTTAAAGTGAATCACTCCAATTTGTTCAGTGAATCCACCCTAATGCTAACCATTGAATTTGCTTACCAGAAGCAATCTCGGAAGGTTGTAAATGACAACTACATGACCAGGGATGGGATTCTACCTGGTTGCACCAGTCCTATAGAACTGGTTGTTACGATCTGCGCAGTTCAGAGAACCAGCAAATCGCACCATTGGCTGGCCCCTCCCCACCCAGTCACTACTTACCTGGCATGCGCACCATCCAACTTGCCTGCTAAGTTGCTATTTTTCCCTTTTTTACTCCGATCATCAGCTGTTCTGACTATCATCTGTGCTAGGGAATTTAGATTAGCTACAAAGCAGGAAATTGT
>AZIM01000050.1:82731-93474 GCA_000516915.1 Ophiophagus hannah
AAGCCACACCCACAAATTAGACCACACCCACAGAACCAGTTGTTAAGGAATTTGAATCCCACCCCTGTACATGACCCCAGAATGTTGCAACCATTGTTAAATATATGCAGGATGCCAAGCAACCAAAATTTGATCACATGACCATGGAGATGCTGCGTTGATTGTAAGCATGAAGACTGGTTGTAAGAGACTTTTTCCAGTGGCTGCTGTAACTTTGAATGGTCACTAAATGAATGATTGTAAGTCAAGGACTGCCTGGAGTTCTCAAACTATCCGTTTTCCAATGCAGTGGAAAAACCACACCACACAACAATCCCCATTCAACTGCCAACCTATTAAGCTTTTATATATGGAGTGAGAAAAAGCACCTTTGATTCTTCACATTAGGTATTAAGATGTCTTGAGCCAGCTCTCCCTCCCATTTCCCATCAATAGTGAGACACCTTGCAGTTCCTGGAAAATATCACACCTATTTCTTTCAGAGGGGGGGAAAAAAACCAGCGAATTGTGCTTCTCTCTGGTCTTCTTTTCCCGTCCTCTTACACGCACTTACCCTCCATGCCTACTAATATTTTTAGTGCTAAAAATGCCTACTAATATTTTTAGTGCTAAAAATTGGTTCCCAGAACCAAAGCATACACTTCAAAAAGGTCAGAGCCCTTCCAGCAATAACATTCAAAAGCATGCAGAGAGGAAAAATTAATGAAGGTGATCTACAAATGCTGCCTAGACTTGCTGCTGGGTACCCGTTAAAAAGACACCTGTGCCTTTTGCTGTTCCAGAGCTTCTTGTTGTCAGATGGAAGGCGCACATCTATTGTTTAAGGCTCATGCATATTAAAAGCATGAACAAGGTCAACAAAATACCAGGCTTGCTTGAATGGCTTGTAGCAAAACCACTTCTTTTTGCTGCCTTTTCTTCATTGCTCATTGGCGCTGTGGAATATGTGAGGGAGAGGATGGGAGAGGGAGGAAATCGCATTTGGTCAGGAAGCAAGTACGGAAAGTAGGATTGGTTAAACTAGTCCAACCTAGTCACTTGCCTGGATCCAAATGATTTTCCTTAATTTCCTTGGGGAAGTCCCTGCTTTGTCTGTCGTGTTACTATGGAAGCTATGATTGATCTACGGAACAAGGAAATAGCCTGAGTGGTTGATACTATAACTCCTGAGCATCCCCTTCCCTATAGCAAAACTCAATAGATATTTGGTGCTCCAGAGAGCTGGCAACAATGAAACAAATAGATGGAAGGATGGAATATAAATGGAGCAACTCTTGGGACAAAAGGATTGATCATGGAGTGGGCCTCTTTTCTAGGCTTCTTTGAAATCTTACTCTTTGGCAATGGGGACAGTAAATAGGATCTATTTCTCTGCCTCCTTTGAGTCTACACAGAACAGAATGGGCATGCTTTTTAATACTGATAGCAAAATCTGGCTCCAAATAAGCAAACCTGGATAGAAAGATGATTTAATTACAGTTTATTCAGAACATTCTGATAAAAAAAAAGAGATGCTCTCATGCAAAGAAGGAACTCTAGGAATTAACCTGCATTCTCTTTTATGGTTAGTACATCAAAGGCAAATACAAAAGAAAAGTTAATTAAGTAGGACAAAAATGTCCTGCCTCTGTTCATAGGATGTCACTTGTATGAAGTTAAACATGTTACGTATTTACGCCACATAATACTAAACATGTTCTGCTGGCCAGAAATCATGGCTAGTTTATCTCTGTGTGCCCCTGGCCAAAATAGCATCCAAGCCAGAAATGTAGATAAATATATTTTATTTATGCATAAGTGAACAGATACAAGGTGGAAAGACCCTTAGGCAGTGAAATAACTTTATATAAATTCAAACATAATTGGGTTTGGAATGTTTTCTCTCATTGGCTAGCATAATTTGAGTCATATGACATCTAGAGAGCATGCTCAGTAACTATGTATCAGTGTATACTAACCCATAATATTCCTAGCATGATCATTTAAATTTACTTCCAAATACACATGGGCAGAGAATTTGAAATGTTAATGAGAAAAAAACATCATAAGCTTACTTAGAATCCACTCAGAGTCCATGAAGAGACAAATCAGATGTCAATTAACACTGAAGAGTTCTCTCTTGCAGCTTGGGAATGTTACAACATATCAATCAATTGGCCTAACAGGATCCAATTACTGAGGTAAAAGGCTTTTCACATTCCATCCTGCAAGGTTTTGATAAACTGTTAACATTACATTTAAAAGAAAGGAAAAATAAGTCACATTAAGATACAAGAAAAATCATGCTACTTAGCAAGTACAATGCTTGCTAAGTCCATGTTGTTGGTATTACAAAGTCCATGTTATGTGTCCCCGAGTACTCTGTAGCATCTTCTTCTTGAAGATGTGGAAGTGATGACTGAAGCAGTTGGAGGTTTGCTATGATATTTTTTTTATTATTCTTTGATTATATGTGCCTTGCTTTGGACTCCAATATTGAGTGATATAACAAAGACAAATGTTTGTCTTGTTTATATGTTGATCTCAAAGACATGGACCAAGTATGTGAAGAAATAAAAACGATTGCTTGCTTGGTTAAACCCTTCCATGTTTAAATCAGCCAGATAAGGATTGGCCCCATGCTTATAAAGGAGGTACTTAATACTTCCTAGAAAATGGACCTCAACTGAAAATGGGAGCTTTTGTTGAAAATATTCTACCTACATGTGCTGTAAAGACCTTTGTAATAATAGAACATAAGATGTATTCCACTCTTGGGTAAAGTAATGTCATAGCTCCAGATGTATTTTCTGAATTTACCTCAAGGTAGGTTTCTTTCAGCATTTGGATCTGAAACTGCTTTGGTTGCCTTAGTGAATGACCTAAGTAGAGGAAGTATGGAGTATTGCCAACTGTTTTGAATCTCTCGAAGGCTTTCAATACGTTCACCAGTGTAACCTTTCTGTGTTGTCAATAAAGGTGAACCTTAGGATTTGTGGTGGCTTTGGAATTATTGTTGGGTCAGATCTACATTACGGGGAACTACTGTTCAACAGTTAGGTCATTGTCTGTTGTTGTGTCACTGGTTTTATTTTGTCTTTTGTGCTGTTTATCATCATCATGAAATTGCTTGAGAAGGTCACTTGGAGTTTTAGACTGAAATCCCATTAGTATGCTGATGACACCCAGCAGTGCTGTTCCTTCTGTCTCCAGAGCAGCAATCAATATCCTTGAACATTTCCTAATCTTAGTGATGGTCTGGATGAGGGAGAATAAATTGAAATTAAATCTAGAGAAGATAGTTGGTGTGGAGAAAACTATGGGATTGAGGTGAAATCTGCCCTAGATGGAATTGTACTCCCCAAGTAAATCAGGTTCTTTATTCAGTAAAGTTGACTCTTAGTTTAGATCTATAGTTAGCTGTTGCACAATTAAGGTGAGTGCACCAACAACTCATCTCAACTATAGCAATGTGCTTTATGAGGGCTGTCCTTGAAAATCACCTGGAAAGTACCATTAATGCAAATCGTGGTAATCAGAATGCTGCCGATCAATGCAAGAAATAGGGATCATAGGATGCTTCTACTGAAATATTTGTACTGGATAAAACCTGAGGTGTTAATGTTGACCTTTAAAGCCCTAAAGCAACTTAAAGGCTGATATTTATGGTTTATGTGACTAAAGGATCAACAGAGATCAGTTTACAGTATTTGCTGGATTGGAAGATGTCTTGTTTGCAGATATTAGTTTGCTTATTCTCCATTTATCATTTCATCTCTAAGAAATTGCTTGGTTATTTATATTGGTAGAAGTTCTTTCAAAGATGCTCTTGAGGCTAGAAGCTTGGTTCTTGGATATGCAGGAAATAACTTTCTTCTGGGTGTATCCCAGGTTATGATATGTGCTCCCTAATATATTTGGCTCCAACTCTCAGTATTGAGGAAGGTAGCAAAAACCCATCTCTTCTGCTACCTCTTAATCGATAATTATTTCCAAGATTTATTTTAACTTTGCTTTTGATTTTTAATTGCATCAATTGTAGGGTTCAGTCTCATGCTCTGATTAAGTTTTGTTCATTGTAAGCTACCATTAGCTCGAACTATGCAAGAAGTTGAAGTATGTATTCAGTAATACCTACCTGCCTATAACTGAAGATTTCACTGAAGCTGGAGGGACATGGAGAAAGGGGCCTGCCATAGAAGGATTTGAGGTTCATAGCAGGATAATAGATTAAAATATGCAAATTGTTCACAAAGAGGCAACGAGTTTCTCTTGCTTAGTGTTTAATTTTAAAGTAAGGTCTGAAGAGGTGCTCCCCTTCCAGCTGGGATAAAATCTTCCTGGGGCTGTAATAGACATGCAGATGGATTTATTCAGTCAAAACAATCATAATAGCTCATTTGGGGTCCTAGGATATTGAAAAGACTATATGTTTCACTTCCCAAGGACTTATTGGCATAGAAAAGAAAGTTCTCTTTTCTCAGTCTCAGACGATCTAGAAAGGAACAGAGAAAAATGAAAAGCATCTCAGCAATCAAAATCAAAAACTGAGTGATCCTATGCTCAATTTTGTAGGCTCATCCTGGGAATGAAAATGGCCCCNGATTATTTTGAATTTGTTCAAAAGCAGGAGAAAATGCAGAAGGGTGGGGGATTCATCCTGGGCAGTTCAAAGGCCACAAGAATAAAACTGCAGAAGAGAACCAAGTGATCTGCAACAGCCACAAATCTCTGCCTACCAGCAAAGGGCTTGCCTTTGTGGCGACTATGGCAGACCATGGGTATGGTTTAGGAGCACAACAGGAATTATAATCTATCAAATTAGACTGTTTTTCTGAACCATCTTCCTTTTCCCCACCTCTGAGTTGTTGTCTAATGTTTTTCTGAACGTTATCCTAGATCAGGGCTGTCAAACTCATGGCCCATGGGCCGGATGCATCATGTGCTGGTCATACCCATGCCCAGTTTAGTGAAGGGGAAAAAAGTCCTGATATGTCATGTGACATTACTGTGATGACGTGAGTTTGACACCCTTGTCCTAGATCAAGAATGGAGAAGTTGAAAACCTTAAGGACTGTATGTAGGCTCTAAAACCATCTTCAGCTGTTCACATTCCTTCTTGATGTTGCTGTCAATTGGCATCATTGCATCCATTATCATCACTGTCCTCTAGTCTACTAACATGATATCTGGTTGATTGCTTAGTACCTGCCAGTTTGTATTGATCTGGAAGTCCCACAAGTTTTTAGCTCTGTTATTCTTGAAAACCTTCTGTAGAATGTCCTCTCTGGATTTGGGAGGGTCTAGCTCATATACTGTGCAGATGTTTCTATACACAATGACAGCTACCTGGGGATATTGTTCAATATATACAATTCCTGCCTGAATTTTACACCCTGCCATTATGTATTGGACTATCTCTGAGGCCTCTTTGCACAATCTGCACCTTAGGTCCTGTCCAGTGTGGTAGATCCCTGCTTTTCAAAAATGTGGTGCTCAGGGCTGTTCTTGTGTTGTTACAATCAGTGCTTCAGTGCTGTCTCTTACTCCAGCCCTTTCCAGCTACTGGTAGGATTTCCCAATGTCACCTATTTCAGTTGTTGTGCTGCCCTGACTCTCTCACACACACATACACACAATTGTGGTTTAATGGGTTTATTAATTTCCTCTGCAACTCCCTTCACCACAAACTCAGAACTGTCCCAATTAAGTCCAGCCACAAGCAGAGCAATGCTAGTCCAGAGAGGAATGTGTCAGTGAGTCCACAAGGCACTTGAAGGTTTCCCAATCAACATAATCCCAACAGGCAAAATTAAATCCACCACACAAGGGGGTTCAATGAAGCAAGAAAAGTTCAGAGTTCACAAAGCACAATCCAAGTCAAGGCACAGTGTCAATCCAAAGTGAGGCAAGAATCATAAAGACCAGAAAATGCACAGCTAGGAAATGAACATGTTCCCAGCATCACTTCCACCTGTCTCCTGTGCTAAATAACCAACTTCTGATGCAACCAATCAAGAAGGGTTAGACTTTCTCCTTGCAAGTAATCTGGCTGACCTTCTCTACTCCTGCCTTTTCTCTGCTCTACGTGTTTTTGGATCAGATGAAGAAGGCAGTTCCTCATCCTCTTCACTGACTGACTGCAACTGCATGTTTTCCCCATCTGAAGCCTCAGGGCTGTTCTGTTGCAGCAGTGCTTCAGCCAAATCCCTCTCAGACAGCTGCTTGGAGCCATTGACCAACTCCCTCCAATTGTGCCTGGAACTGGTTCATCTTCCTCTGAGCTGACATCTGGAGAGGTTATCTAGGGAAGCATCTGGGGGAGTCATCCCAGTTTTCTCTCAAGGTACTTCCCATGCTGGGTCTTGTCTTGCCATGGTACTTCCACTCTTTCATGTTCCTTTCATGACTGCTGCCGCCTATATATAATGTACACCAAGTTTATGAAGAGTTATCATCCCCAAATCTTTTAGCCTGTAAGATGCCTCCCTGTGTTGTTTTTTTAAATCAATCACATCTGATGATTATTTAATTTCAGTCTGAATGCTCAGTGAATTATGAAAATTTGGTTGATAATGACATTTACTAATTTTAGGAATCTCCTGTAATATATTTATACTGTATCAGCTGGTTTCAATCCAGGAATGTTTGGAGCAAGCTGACATATCAGAACATACTTTTCTAGACAAGACTTCTCCAAGCTGATGCTTTCCAGATTTATTGGATTTCTTTTCCTAAAGCTTCACAACAATATGACTGAGGGCTATATTGGTTAGGAATTTGTGGTTGGAGAACACTCTTTTCTCTTAAACTAGAGATAGCCTTCCACTTACGATCACAAATGGGCCTGGAAACTCAGTCACTGAGTGAGTCAGTTATTAAGCCAAGATGCCACGTGACCACTTCAGTCAATAACTGCAACCTCAGCTCTTCCATTTGCAAGTCATTAAGCAGATTGTTAGGTCTGAGCATCTTGAATATGATGGGGTGCAGGGATGGGCTTCAAAAATTTCAGCAACTAGTTATCTACCTAGTGGCTGGGTGGGCGTAGCCATGTCAGCCTCCTGCACCACAGCCAGGGGAGGTGTTTTTGCCCTCCCTGGCCTCCAAAGGCCTCCAGGAGGGCAAAAATGGCTCCCCAGGCTCTGGAGGCCCTCTGGAAGCCAGAAACAGGCCCTTTTCCGGCCTTCTGGAGCCTCCTGGAGGCCCGTTTTTCACCCTCCCTAAGCCTCCATGTGGGCCCTGCACTTACCTCACATCAAAAATGGGACACATGGAGACTCCTGAGAGGGAGGGGAAGGATGGGAGGGGCAGGGTGAGGTGGGTGGGACCAGCCAGGGGTGGGATTTGCTGGTTTGCCAAACAGGCCATAACATTAGCTACAGGTTCGCCGAAAACCTGGGGGGAGATGCTGTGTCTCTCCTCATCTGGGAGATCTGGGCTCTCTCTCCTCCCTGAGGAGAACAATCATGAGAATGCTGGCACTCACTAGAATTTTTGCCAGATTTGAAATGTGTTCCTCCAGTGTGCCAAGGGATTTCCTTTCTGGAGGGGTAATCCTTCGCCATGCTGGAGAAACAGATCTCAAATCTGGTGAAAACACTAGTGAACATCTATGTTCTGAGCTTTTCAGAATCCTACCATTTCCCCCATCCCTGTAGAGCCTTTCTAGCCCTTCTAGTGAGGGGAGGGAAACATTAACAGCAGCATCCTGAAAGACTGAGAACATTGGTGTTTTTGCTCGTTTTGAGGTTCGATCCTCCAGAAGGTGCTGGGGAATGGAACTTAAATCCAACATTCCCTCTGCTTGTAACCTTCCTTGCTATCTTCCCCATTGACTTTTTGGGGCAGTCAACAGAGAAGGCTGCAAATCATACAATCACAGTGCACTTGGCAACCAATCAAAAAGGCAAAAAAAATTGCCAAGTGTCTGAAATGTGGTCATATGACTTGGGGGGGGGGCTACGGTGAGACATCTGTTATTTCACAATAGTTAGAAATGTATTCTGGGTCATAAAGCACTTGTTCCAAGGCCATTGTAATTGTGAACAGTCTTTATAAGACTGGTCATAAGTCAAGGACCACTTATAATGAATAGGCTACCAAAGACAGCTAGTGATGGATTTATGTGGAATTAAATATTAATGTATTCACACAGATAGCTCCCTTCTAAAAAAGCATAATCTTACAGCTTCAGCTAACATCCTTATGAGACCGAGCTAATTCTCTTCTACGGAGGCAAACTAAGTGTAGGGTATGATTAATTTACTTATCATCCTGGTTTGTTCTTGCCCAACAGCCTATAGCAGAAAAGAAAACATGTCCCCAATCCCTCTCAAGAATGAGTGCAACCACATAGTTAATGGAGTCAAAGAAATCACTGCTGGGTCACTGTGGCTCTAAGGTTTGCAAACAACTGTGACCTATAAGAAGGTAGCCCCAATTTTCTAAATCAGAACATATTAAGTGGAGTTGGATAGGAATCATTCCATCTGGGATGGGCAATGATTGCTGCAAAAAGTTATTGAATTCAAAGAAGCTAGTTTGGGTCTACCACAAGAATCACTCTGCAGTTGAATCATGAAATGGCATGTATTGTCTGTTAGGTAAGGGGGGCAGGGGAAAGGAAAATACTTTAGGAACCTATGCAGGTTGCTTTTCTCCCACTAGTAGGGTATCACAGTTCTCTGCATCTGGAATTAGGTGGTTGGCATGCAGGGCTCAGTGCTATTGCCCTCTTTCCTTCTCATTCTCTTCCCTTTCTCATACAGATCAGTCATTCAGAGACGAGCCAGGAACAGAGACAGATAGCCCAATTAGGAAGAAAGAGGCACTGCGGCTTGCAAAGCAAGAACTCCAACACATAGCAATAACAGTCACTGTCTTACACTGAGTCAGACAACTCTTGATCTGTCTAGTCCAGTATCACCTAAAGAATTTCACCTGTATCTTTTCAAGCCCTACTGAGAGGTCCCAGAGATTGGTGTTTGTACCATCTGTAGGTACACAGCCAATAAACTATAGCCATTCTCCTTTAAAAAGCCAAGGAAGGGCCATTAGCTTGTACATGAAAGATTAGTCTCAGGCTTCATATGTGCAAGGGAAGGGATTTCCTTCATGTCATTAGTGCAGTTGAGGGTATTTCCATGCAAAGATGCCACATTTCAAGAAGCTATGGAAAGTCCATAATCCCCAAGCCCCACCTTTGCAGGCCTGTTATTGTTTGTTCCTATAGTCACCCTTGTCAGCTCATGGATTTCTGTCCATCACATACACTGTGGCTGAGACCAGCACCTCTGACAAGAGATTTCATCTGATCACAGTGAAGTCTGAGTAATGGACAGGCAGATTGGAAATGGCAGCTGAGATTTCAGTGGCAGGCCTATCAGGAAAGCTGGGAGAAAGAGGCAGGCTTCAGTCAAAGCTCAAGCAACTCATTACAAAACATATCTTCCCAGGGGAAAAAGCAAAGGCTGTCCAGTTTTACATAGCTTTATATCCCAGACACGTCTTTTCAAAACTGTGCCGCACCCAACAAGAGAAGCTGCATCTTCCAAAACTCTCTAAGTCTAAAAAGTCTTGAGTTTGACATTGTTATTGCTAAGCTCCCAGGAGTCCTATAATAGTAGAGGATTGGCCACCATATTTCAATAAGGTCCAGTAATCTCTTTAAAAATAAGGATGCTGCCCCACATTTGAATTGAAGGCCTGGACATCAAAGAAAGTGCCATTTCAGACCTAATCATCACATAAGATTTTCAGGTTGCTACCGCTAGCAAATAGATCTCTATCTCATTGGAAACAAATGATTGGATTTCAGGAGAACTAAGTTCAAATTTCCACCTGTCATGAAGATTAACAGACCACTGTAGAGGAGGTATTTATTTATTGTAGGGCCACTTATCTCAAATTCATTAATCTGGGTAGATAACAGTACTAAAAGAAAATATAAAAGCAGATTTAAAAAAAGAGTCCAGAAGAACTATGGGTTAAATGGGCCCAATGATGGGTTTAATGGGTCCAAATCAATCAACTACAAGGGCCTGCACATTTTAGAAAAGAAGCCAAAGATCTTCAAATGCTGCCAGATTACCTTTTATTTGCTTGGAGTCAAGTGGCATTATTATAGTTCATCATACAGTTAGCCAGATGTTTAGACTGGATTTGGCATTTTTGTACATTTATCCAGTCTGGGATAAGCAGATATACAAATTTGATGGTGTTAAAGGTATCATCGCAGGATGTAAGTTGTTCCGAGTAAAGCTGTCCTTGGATGCAGTTTTTCTGCATCAGCTTTGACTGATGGCAATTTTGTCAATGTTGATGGTGTTCAAGTGATGCTCCAGATGCTTTGGGATTGCACCCAAGACACCTAATTACTAGTGGTACTATCTTTGCTTTCTTTTGCTGCAGTCATTCTACTACTATTTGCGAATCTTTCTTTTTTGGATTTTCTCCAGTTCTTTTTCTTCTATTCTGCTGTCTTCAGATACTGACATGTTCACTATCCAGACTTTTATCTTTTTTATCGACAATCATTTAGTCTGGAGTATTATCTGGCAGGTGCTCATTTGTTTCAAGTCTAAAGTCCCAGAGCACTTCATTTTCTGCTACTTTGTCCATGGCACAGTGGTTAGAATGCTGTACTACAGGTTAACTCGCTGCTCACTCCAGGCGTTTGATTCTGAACGGCTCAAAGTTGATTCAGCCTTGTATCCTTCCAAGGTTGGTAAAATGAGGACCCAGATTGTTGAGGGCAATAGG
>AZIM01000050.1:214060-226007 GCA_000516915.1 Ophiophagus hannah
TTTCTTTCTTTCTTTCTTTCTTTTTCACTTATAAAATATCTGTTTCTTTCATATTTTTAGACTGCTTATCTCCCTCAAGACGCAAAGGCAATTTACACAAGATACTTTGTTGTTGTTGTTGTTGTTGTATGGGGCCTGAGTAGATGCTTCCAAAGAAAATTGGGGCCAAAATTACCCATTATTTTTATTTTCTAAAAATTTGGGAGCCTAAATGGGATTTTGTGACATTCTTGGAAATGAAAATCAAGCCAACCTTTGCAGCACTTGAGCTTTCCATTTCATTGTTGTTATTTACAGAATGTATCATTCATCATATGATCTGCTTGGGTTCTTGCAATACCTCTGCCAAAATACAATTAATTTAAAAGATATGCTGGCCATTTAATTAGAATAATTCTTCTTTGCATTGGCTGAGTCTCCACTAGAAATCTAGTGAAGTCCCTATCTTGGGGGCCATGTTGTGTTAAAAAAAAAACATTGGTGGTGGTATAATGAATGAGAGAAGAGGATTTTGGCATCCAAAAATGTTTGCATTGCCCTCTGTCTGCTGGAATTAAGGAACTTCCACTGTGTGTGAGCAACATTCATGATAACAAAATAGAACGACATGTTTATGGTTGTTTTGTTTCATTTTTGGGAGGAAGGGAGGGATAAATTTTATTGATTTCTTTACATGAAAGACAGAAACATGAATAAAGGTAAAATGAAGTTAAGAAAAAAGATGAATGAAAAAGTACAGACAAGAAAAAAAGAAAATTAAAAACAGGTTCTGATCTTTTTTCAATAGTTAAAAGACTTACTTTCTCTTCTTTCTCCCCACTCCCCATACTTAACACTTCTTAATTAACAAAATCAAAAATACCGGTTCATTTTTAAACTATTTTTAGCAAGAAGTCCACAAAATGTTGTGTTTTAAAGTACTTTTATTAAACAGGACAATCAAAAAGATAAAAACTAAAAGATACATACAAACTAGAAAAAGAAAAATAGAAAGTGCAGAAAAGAAAAAAAATAGAACAATAGAAAGAAAAAAATAAAAATAAAGTAAAGAAAAAGGAAATGTAAATATGAATGATTTCCCCCCTTTACCACAAGTATAAGTATTGTTTTGTGGAAAAAATACTATGCATTTGTGGAGCACTAGTCACTGAAGACATTAGACCTATTATTTTTGGCTGTAAACTCTACTCTGCGGAAGGTGCTGCTTATTTAGATTCTAATTTAAAAGCTAAAAATGACTGGGCACCCAGAAGAAACTATCTCATTTTTTGCAGGAAACGAACCTGCACATCACTACTAAGACTGCATTCTTTATTTGAAAAGCCATTTTGAAGAAAACAGAATATTTAGATCAGATTGTGGGTTAACGGAGAGTGACTTACTTACTATGATCATGTTCTATTGTTTTCTTTGTATTTACTTGAATATTTATATTAGTTTTATATTTTTTATGTAGTCAGATGACTAAATCAACACAGCAAGTATAACAATTTTAGTATCTTTGCTAATCATCTCTTAAAAAACAACAAATGATCTCTTCTTCTCATATCTTATCTCTTACCTATAAACAAAGCTTTAAAGCCTTGTTGAATCCTAATCAGTAAAAGACCATAAAGTGATTACAATCTTACATGGAAGTAGTTATTATTTACCCTGATCAAACAAATCTAATTTGTATTATTTTCCTGGTAGACAGTCTTTTGATTAATGTGTCTTTGGACAAAATTAACTTGGTATTGAATTAGTGGTATTGAGCAGTTGTTTTGGTTGCATTGCCTTGGTAATTCTCTGATTATTTGGCATTTTAAACTTATGGCTACTGTAGGGTACTGACATTTAAAGAAATACAAGCTGGTTGGTCACCTTTTTCTTATTACTGTCTCTCAACAAGGACTCTCTTAATTTAGAATTGAGCATTAAGTGGTTGTAATTTACAATAGCACCACTCCTGAGGGGGAGCCACCCAGAGTTGGTTGGAAGATGTGTAGTTGTATAAATGGTTCAAATAAATAAATAAATAAATAAAATATCACCAGATCCAAAGAATTTCCAAACATGAAGAAATGGAAAACAAAAATAGCAGAAGCCCACAAAAAGATATGTTTAAGTCTGGAATGGGACAACTCACCAGAGACAACTCACCAAGTCCAACTTGCCACAGGACAACTCTCTACAGCCAACTCGCTGTGACCAACTCACCATGGGATAATTTAACAATTCAATTCAATTGTTTAAAATAAATTAAAAATATTCTAATTTTTGTCATTCATATTTCATTTTGTCCCTCCTTTGGCATCCTTTCTTTAATGATTCTGTTCCACTATTTCTTTGATATTAGTGTAACTCTTGTCCTGTGGCAAGATGGCCAGGGCAAGATGGCCGTGGCGACTTGTCCCATGGTGAGTTGGCCACATCGACATTGGCCACAGCAAGGTGGCTGTGGTGAGTTGGTAGTAGTGAGTATTTTCTCTTCTACAATATTTTGTTGCAGATCTCCTTATAAAATCTAAAACTTGATATCCGTGACTTTTGAGTTTATAGAGGTAGCATTATGGCATTGTAAGGAGACTTGGGGGTAAACTGGAGCATATATTTAAACCTTTGAATGACAAGACACCTCTGAACAGTTCTGTGAAATACAGGTAGTTCCCAACTTATGACTGGTTGCTTAGCAAGGTTACGACTGATTTGAAAAAGGGGACTTACAATCTAGATTTGAAGTCCCAATGTTCAGGTCCCCCTTCATGATGGTCATCTGACTGAACTTTGGGCACTCAGCAACACAGCTGCATTTACGGCCATTTGCAATGTCTCCTGGACACATAATAGTGTTCTGTTATGCACTTCCAGTTTTTAGCAAAACAGCTCCCATAGAGAACCATTGATTTGTTTAACAACACTTTTTGACCATCATATTGATTTAACAGTTTCCTCAAAATAGTAAGTAAAATTGAGTCAGTCAGTCGTGTGATGACAGTTACAATATACAATCGTAATGGGCAGACTCCATTATGGTCATATGTCGAGAATTACCTGTGTACCAGTGAAGGCTTTGACCATCAGTGGTGATAAGCTTCCAGGCTAATTGGCTGTATTCTAATTATTTGGTCTCTTGATATTTTGCCAGCAACTGTGGGATGAATATGATCTGCTAAAAGGTGTGTTACAGAGCAGATCATATTCATCTTCAGGGATGAATATGATCTGCTCTGTAACACCTTTTGGCAGTTCATAGGCAACTGAATAGGAAATGACTGAGTTCTCAGGTTTGTAACCAAACTAATTTCTAATTGGACTACCAAGTTGTAATTCTTGAAAACCAGTTTCTGATTGGTTCTTCATCCAGGTGAATTTACAATTGGTTGAATTTGAGTATGTTCCAAAGCCTCCAAGAAAATTCTTTTTCTCTTCTTACTTTCTATTTTCTGTAACCAAATGGCTGTGCACTGATGTGGAATGTGAATGACAGCTATGTAGATAATGAGTTACTTGCTCAAGACATCTGGCAAAGAACTCTTGTCTGTGTTCCTCTAGTTTACTTAGTTCATCTACTTCCTGATGGGGTTCTTCCTGGCAACTTCCAAACATCTGAAGATGGTTCTGAACTCATTAATGCCATAGCCCAGAATCTTTCTGAAACTGGTAGCCACTTTCCACCCATCATATAGCAGTTCTGTGGTTTCAGATCCATTCTGAGCATGTTTATCATGAAACCCTATATATTATCTCAAAAGTAGGGCAGAGCAGACCTTGGTTTAATAAAGGCTGAACAATATCATCTCAAAACTGCTTCACAAAGCAAGACATCCTCTTGTTTCTAAAAAGTGACTACATTCATGTAGTATGTCTACTGAGTCCTCTTTTGATGAAGGGGATGCCTAATTAAATATTGTTTAAGAAAGAGGGGGGAAATGCTCAAAACAAGGGTGTTGTTTTTGTAAGGATCCAATATCCAACTCTTATGGGTCAGAGCAGACAGTCACAGGTTATAATTGATAGTTTTTTTTCCTTTGTTCCTTTTTTCTTATCTTGCCATCCTAAAACACACAGGAATGAAGCAGGATATGATTCTTTCATACCTAAAAGAGAAGATGACGATATCTTGGTTTTTAAACTTTGAGCCTATCAAATTTCCCAGTCAATCTCTAGTGTTCCAGTGAGGCAAGATGGTATTTCAGCTTTATGTTAAGAGAGATTTTAAAAATATATTTCAATATAGCTTCAAGACTGAGAGTTGGAGAGTACCTGACTCCCCTTAATAGATGATTACATGCTGGAAATAGGCAGAGGGCATTAATCTCTGTTGTTTATGCTGGACTTCATTGCCTTTGGCCATAATAGCTTTCTGGCATGACTGGTTAGTGTGCGATTTGGAGGAACATTTTAATTTTGGCTTAGTGTGCTATTTTAAACCTCACCTTTGCAGTTCATGATTTACAATTTCATATGTTGTTCAAATACAGACAATTGTTGTTCATTCTATAAAACATGAGATTTGCCTATCCTTGCATTCCAGAAAGCCATTACAACCTGGCTTTTCCCTCAGGATGGAAGATATGCCCAGCATTTTTGGGTGTGTGTTTTACTTGAGAAGTTAACTTCATGGCACTGGTAATGTGCTAGAGTCTTAATCTTGCATTTTATTATTTGTTTATTAGCTGCCATGGGTAGCAAACAAAATATAGGTGTCCATACATTTTTCAAATAAATAAATAGGCTGGTTAAATAATTGGTGGATTGGTGAGTCTAGCTAGTATTGATGCATAATCTAGACAAAACAGACATATGTATGATCAGTTGAAAATAAAAGAAAGATCTGCTTCTCTTGGACATTCAGGTCCACAATTCTGGATTCAGCTGTTAAATTAAATATCCAAGGTTTGGACATAATCAGAATGGCATTTGCATAGCTAATATTGATGTGCCACTATGCCTTCTTCTGAATATCTTAGATTTGGTCATAATGACATCTGTTTTGGTTACATCCTATTTCGACAATGGATTGTGGACCTGTCTTTTAAAAAAATACCAGAACCCTTTGGTTTAGAATGCTGCTGCCAGTCAATGGAGTTAGAGCTTGTTCCAGAGAAGAGATCTCCAAGCTTGGCAATTTAAAGACTTGTGGACTTTAACTCCCAGAATTACCCAGCCAGCATGGTTGGCTGAGGACTTCTGGGAGTTGAAGTGCACAGTCTTAGAGTTGCCAAGTTTGGAGACTCCTATTCTACAGAGAGGGAGACTGCTGCATCACAAGTGTTCACCGGAGATCAATCTGTCACCTGAAATGGTTCAAAAAGTTAGCTATGACATGGCTAGGACTAAGCTCTTTGAAAGACCATATTCTCTCATAGGATCCTACTCTGAATTTTAATTTAGAAGAAGAGGTCCCCCCCCCCAAATGTCTCTTCATCACTGAAAGCACAGAGAGAGCCTTCTTAACGGTTGCTCCCAAGCTCTGGAACTCCCTATCAAGAGAAGCAAAGACACTGACACAGATTTTTAGCCCTAAAACAGACTTGGAAATTGCTGAAATATGTTTCAGCAGGTGGTTGCTATTTATTTCTTGTTTGCATTGAGGGGAGTTTATAACCAATGGGCTTTTAATTGACTATGCTCCAATTTATTGGTTTGCATTCGATTTTATGGTGATGTGAAAAGTGGAAAGATGGGACAGTAACTTAAGAATAAGTAAATAATGTGCTGCTGCTCTCCTGTGACCATTCTCTGGTAACTAGTATTCATTGTTCTAGTGCTTCTGACTTGGGAGATTTATGAGCCATAAAACTATTCTGCTCCTTTTAAAATATATTCTACACAAGTAGCCATCATTGCATCACATGCCAGCTAATAAATTAATGGCTAGTGAACTTCAGGCTCCTAGACTGAAGATTGTCTCTAAGATGATCTTGTATATTTAATGCTTCAATTGATATTTGAACCAGACTCTGATCATATGCATAAGTACTGTATACGGTATAGTACATACACTGTACATACACTAATAATGGTGGGGAGCAAAATGCTAACGTTTTCCAAAATTTGATTTCATAATATGATTAGCTTTGAGGGTTAAAGAATTCTATTTGCAAGCCTCTGGTAAATAAAAATAGTAGCAATTATATCAGGTCCAAACTTCTTTTATGTCTTGCCCTTTAAGGGCTTCCTTTCTCAATTTTCAGTTGACTTCACTTGGAAATATTTGGCATCTCTGTCTGGGGAAGAGGGAAATTGGGCATTAAGCTGAAAGAATTGGACTGATTTTCTCCTCCATTGTTAAACAAGGAAATGTTACAGAGGAAATGTGCCCTATTTTAAGGGAACATGGATTAAACAAACCCTGTAAGAGACAAGAAGAGAAAAGAAGAGAGCGGGGAATTGCCAGGCTTGTGATACTGCTGCATCTATAAATGCGCTGTGGAGGAAAATCTCTCTCTCAGATTGAATCACTATGATGTTGTGGAATGTTTATGAACATTACAAGTATTGAGAGAAGTGTGTGTGTGTGTGTGTGTGTGTATGTGTATGTGTGTAGAGGGAATAGAATAGAACAGAACAGAACACAGAACAGAATAGAACAGAATATTAGAATGGAATGGAACAGAACATAATGCAGTGGGAATGGAACAGAATAAAATAGAATATTGGAGTGGAGTGGAGTAGAGTAGAATAGAATAGAATATTGGAATGGAATGGAATGGAATATAGGAATGTAATGTAATAGAAAATTGAAATATAATGGAACAAAATGGAATGAATGGAATAGAACAGAGCAGAATAGAATATTGGAATGGAATGGAGTGGAACAGAACAGAACAGAACAGAACAGAACAGAACAGAATAATCTGTGGTTCAATGGAGACTTCAACCAAGCTTAACAAAAACAGAAGTAGCCACATTCCACCTCAACAATAGGTATGCAAATATGCAGACTTCAGTGAAGTTCCAGAACCATATTTTACAATGTAATATCTCTCCAAAGTACCTGGGGGGCAACACCGGACAGATCACTTACCTTCCAGCAATACCTGGGGAAAATAGCTGTAAAATTGAAAAGCCACAACAATGTACTGAACAGACTGGCTGGAACATCCTGGGGTGCTGATGCTAACATTCTATGAACAGCCTTGGGTTTGGTTTATCTCACAACTGAATATTGTGCCAGTGTGTGGCTTAACAGATAGCTACACCCAAATGGTCAATGTCCAATTCTGCCAGGCAGTGTATATCATCTCTGGTATGTTGTATCCCATTCCTGTGCACTGGTTACCAGTACTTATCATACTGCCCAGCAATATCATACTGCCCTATAGACAACAAGCTCTCGTTTGGCTATGGTCAAGAATGAACAATAAAGCCCTCTCTATTCACCACGACAATGTGCAGCCCATCACAAGGTTGAAATCCCATAGGCCAACTTGGAAAACAGCTATTCACTTAACATCTACCCAGTTTAAACCTGAGAATGGCTGGAGAGAGGAATGGTTGAAGGTACTTTCTTGTGGACCATTAGTGATTTCACTACTAAACCACCTGGTTTTGACCTGCTTCATTTTGCTGGTCAAAACTGAACAGAATTAAGGGTGATACTGGAAGATATGCTACTGCCCTGTATTGGGGCGAAGGAAAGATGCCCCTTGTTGTGATTGTGGTACTGATATGCAAACTATTAAACAAATTGTGCAAGATTGCCAATGATGTGCATTCTCTGATTTCTAGAAGATCTACAAGAAGCAATGTCAGAGGCGATCTCATGGATAGCTGAATTGGATATCCTGTTATGAGGCCACTGCCTTCCCGTAGAAGTTTTACTTATAATTACATGGACTGTGTATATACGTTTACTTCTCTTCTTTCATGTTCTCATCGTACACTAAATAATAAATACTAATGTAGTTCAGTTTCCACAAGGGAAGCAAAGAGTGGTGATTAGGCTAGGAGTAGGATGGATAGAAGTGGCAGTGTTTGGTAAACCAAGGATAGAAAAATGGAGTAAAACTTACTTCTGGCAGGTTAGGGAAACGGAGAACTAACTAGGCAGTATAGGATAGGAACTTAAGGAGAGGATGAATGCTAAACAAACACTCCTGCAGACCCCAAATCAATGTATATATTTGTTTATTCGTTGTAATGACACCCTACGTCAATCATTTTGACTCACGGCTGTTTACACTGATAGAAAATAATTTAAAACATCCATAGTAGATATTAAGATGTAACAATGATAATAAATATGGGCTTTCTTTTTTACATAAGTGGCACAGAAATTCCTGAGCCAGGGATATTGGATTCAGCCACTGCTGACTGGCAGTGTTTAATTGGACAAGCCGGCTAGAGTTTATAGGAGCCGTAGGCCAAAATCTCTAAATTCGTGTAGGAATCCCACTGCCATTTAAGCCAACAGTGTCACCTCTGGCAACAGCTCACTGGAGATATTAATAGTGACCTTTATAATACGGTAGTTTTGTAACACTTAGGACAAGACTTGACCTGTCATGCTAGACATGCAAAATAGGTGCTCTGCCTTTGAGCCCTCCCTGCTTAAGATGCAGGCCCAGAAGAACTGGCAGTGAGTGAAGCAAGGAAGCACAGTGTCTCCTACGAGCCTTAAGCTGCAACTGACAAATGGGAGATCAGGCTATGTAGAATGACTGGGGATTCATTTAGTCTTTTCGAAGAGGGAAGAATCTGACATTTTTGCCTCAGTTTTAGTTTCCCCATTCCTCCTTTTTAAATTTAAGTTTTCTAAATTTTTATGCCTCCCAGAGTCCCTTTACAGGGGAGATGGGTGGCATAAAACCCAAATAAATAAATAAATAAATAAATAANAATAAATAAATAAATAAATAAATCTGCTCTAGTACATTTCACCTACTGTGTACACTGTTACCAAAACCACATTTTCCATGAAGAACTCTCGACTTCCTGAGGAATGCTCAAGGACATTGACATATTCTCCACTGAATATCACGCTTTTGTTTCTTACATTGGTACCAGGATGGTCTAGGTTTTTTGGTTTTTTTCAATCTCTCCTACAATTAGCATGGCATTTTAGTAAGTGGAGCCAGCAATCAAGGTAAATGCTACGGTAGTTCCTACCCTGCTGAGGTGAGAAGTCTAGAGGGTAGGGTTCCATTTGTTCCTTAAAAACAGGGTTGTATGAAAATGTATAAATACATTGTGACTCTTTTGAGATCATAGAAAAATAAGGCAGGTAGTCCTCAACGTATGACTACAGTTGAGCCCCAAATTTCTGTTGCTAAGTGAGACACTTGTTAACTGAGTTTTTTTACCCCATCTTATGACCTTCCTTGCCACCGTTGTTAAGTNNATCACTGCAGTTGTTAAGTTAGTAATACTGGTTGTAAAGGGAATCTGGTTTCCCCATAGACTTTGTTTGTCAGAAGGTTACAAATGGGGGGATCACCTGACCCCAGTTCACTGCAACCGTCAGAAATATAAACCAGTTGCCAAGCACCTGAATGTTGATCACATGACCATGGGGACACTGCAACAGTCCTAAGTGTCAGTCATGAGTTAGTTTGTTTAGTGCCGTTGTAACTTTGAACAGTCACTAAATGAACTGTCACAAGTCAAGGACTACTTGTACATGGTTAATTGGACTGTATTTCTATTGCCATTATTTTCCAGTTGTTTACCTTCTGTTTTCTCAAGTACATGGCTTTTTTTTTCCAAGTAGTTTAAAATAGAACGTTCAGGTTTTGTTTTATTCTTGCATTATTTATAAAAATCAATACAATTATAAATTAAAAAAGAGAACGTGTGAGAGAAAAGTGGCTACCGTCATTTAGGGACACAGCACAGCATGAATTTGCAAGAAAATGTAGAAGTTCCTGAAGCAGTGAGGAGATAGGTGTTGCCTCTCTTGGTAGTACAACATCTTTTGTAGCACTTAGCAGCTGCACGGGAGTGTGGGGCGGGGGGGAGGGTGTCTCCATTTTGCTCTGAATCTCACTCAGGAGCCACTAAGGGAGCCGGAGTGAGTTTGTCTCACACAGCCTTATTCACATGCTTCAGCCTTTAAAAAACAACTGATAACAGCAATGACTTAGCTGTCTTAGTTTCGGCTTTACTATAGTTTTTAATATTTTTTAAAATCTGTGTTATCTTTTAAGGTTTTAATATTTTAATTATTTATACATAGTTTATTGATTAGCCCACAGGCCATATCAAAGTGCAGAGTTCTAAATGCAAATTATGGCTAAAATCCGATAGAAACAGTTTAAAATGAGATTGGAATAAAATACAATTTAAAATGAAGTTGGAGTAAAATACCATTTAAAATGAAAATTGGAATAAAATACAATAATTTAATATATAGGTAAATAACATTTTAATTATTTTTTCCTTGTTTTATCTCCTCGTAGGGGAGATAGGCAGCGTAACAATTGAATGAGAAAATAAAATAAATAATAAAATAAAAAGCAGGTGCAAGGAAGTAAATCTGGTTTCCCCGTTGACTTGTCAGAAGATCACGCCAGATGATCACATGTCCCCGGGATGCTGCAACCATCATAAATGTGAGTCAATGGTCAAGCATCTGAATGTAAACCACATGACCATGGGGGTGTTGCAACTGTCGTAAGTTTGAAAAATAACCATAAGCAGTGATGGGATTCAGCCAGTTCGCACCACTTCAGGAGTACCGGTTGTTAACTTTCTGAGCAGTTTGGTGAACTGGTTCTTGGAAGAAATCATTAGGGCAGAGAACCGGTTGTGAAATGATTCGAATCCCACCACTGGCCATAAGTCACTTTTTTTCAGTGCCATGCTAACTTCAAACGGTCACTAAGTGAACTCTTGTAAGTAGAGGACTACCTGTATACATAATGCAAAGAGAATTTATCATATGACAATTCAAAATGTAAAAGACTTAACAGATGCTCAGCACCTATTGCTTGTAAATGCATGCCTGTATTTTGTGATGAAGCCTCTCCTCCTATGGATGGCTTAGGCCTGGGCAAGCTTTCCAGTGGCTGGGAATCAGATGATGAAAAATGAGAAGGCATACATATGTATGCTACATGTTATTTCTGCAAATAATACCAACAATCTTGGTGCAGAATTTCTTTGTGGATTGTCGTCATTGGACTCCTGCCTGTTTTCTGCCATTCATCCTGTGACTGCCACATTGTTTCTGGGGAGATAATTCTGATGGGCAATAAAGCATGGTGGTATTGTGTAGCAAACTGGTTAATCTCCTTTGTGGGACCACTCAGTTTATGGGACAAAATAGAATAGGTGTCATACATTATTAGATAATAGAAAGGACAGTGTGGTGCTGTGTATGATTTAAGAGTAACAGGCATTGAACTCTCCACATTAAACCTTTCCTGATATGCATAATTGATGGCTGTACATCAAATTAATTTTCCCTGTCAGGGCAGGAAGTGAAAAATGCCAGTCAGGTCATCTAATTTGTATTGCTTAAACAATCATTACAGTGAGATATAGCTATCTCAGGTCAATGGTACAGATTAATTTTGTTGGGGTTTATGAGTTGCCATTGCATAGATTTAGCCAAGCCGTCTTGGATGCATCTGTACACAGGCAAGGAGGTATAGCAATAAAATAAGTTCTCATATGGATTTTGGTTAACTGAGGCTATTGTGACACCATCAAAAAGAGAAAGCAAGACATAATTAACTTGCCAGGGCTGCTTTGGCAGTGAGCTGAAAAAATGTTGCAAAGGGAATTCTTGGGCTTAGGTTTGGATGGTTCAACAAGAACAACATGCTATATTCCCAATAGAATTTATTTATTTGTTTGTTTGTTTGTTTAATTAATTAGCTGCCCCTCTTATCTCAGGGTAACTTTAGGCAGCTTACTATAATAAAAGATATAAACTATATAGGCAGTGGTGGGATTCAATTTTTTTTTACTACTGGTTCAGTGGGCATGGCTTGGTGGCTGTGGCAGGGGAAGGGTA
>AZIM01000050.1:235330-248071 GCA_000516915.1 Ophiophagus hannah
GTCTAAGTGCTATTGCTATTGCTATAGGGCTTCTGGAGGCTTCTGAAGTTGCGTGCAAAAAAGCTCTGGGAAAGAAGGCCTGGCATGATCATGAGCTGCCTCACATAGGCTGCATGGGTTTCTCAACAGCAGGAGAAAAACACCTCATGCTAAGCAGTGTGTGGCAGAAACTTGAGAGCAATGAGCAGCGGGTGCAGTTGTGACATTCTCAAGGCTTCCACACTTTGGAAAATGTGGGGAGGCAGCATTTCTGAGTGTTAGCAATGGTAGCAGTGGCCCCAGGCTTGGGGCAATAGTAGCTGGCTCAGACTGTCCCAGGCCTCTACTTCAGACCCAGCACTGCCACTGAGTGCTGCTGTGCAGAATACCTACTGTGTTTTCCCTTGAAAATAGAACCTACCTTGAAAGTAAGCCTGGCTTGATTTTTACACATCACCCAATATAAGCCCTACCCTAGTTAAGACTCCCTACTCTGGGGTGCACGGGGTAGGGTGAGGCACATGGGTAAAAATTAAGCTAGGGTGGGGATGGGGGTGGTGGAGTTGTCCTACTTACCAGGCCTCGCATACCTCCACACTTGCCTTGCCTTGCTGGCCCACTTCTTCTGCAGCCACTTGCCGCTGCTTGTGTGCTCAGCCTTGGCCTCTGTTTCACTGTCAGAGGACTTCCGGAAAGGCCTCTGCAGCTGAGAAACGAGGTTCTGATTGATGGCGAAACAGAGGCCAGGGCCATGCGCACAAGCAGCAGCAAGCGGCCGCAAAACAAGTGGGCCAGCAGCGGGTTCCTGCTGGGTGGGGTTGGTGCCACCACCACAAGATGAGTCAGTGGAAGACACCCCTCCCCGAAAATAAGACCTGGTGCCATTTTTGGTGGCAAAAAATATAAGGCTGGGTCTTATTTTCAGGGGAACACGGTAGATTGGAGGGGAGAAATAGGCAGGTGTGGGGAATTTTGCTGCATCCCTTAGTAGCAGAGGTTGCGTTAAGGCTAACCTAGAGGCCTGGGACAATGGCAGCTGGCATCTATTCAAGTCCAAGCCTAGTTCTTCTGCAGGCTGCCACACTGCAGGGCCAGGCACAGGTGGTTGTGGCTTTGCACACACTCCACCACCACCCAACTTGCGCATGGTCTGTGCTAGGCCTCCCATCCCCTGAGGCATCACTGTGCTCCACTTAATGATCCACATATCACTTAATGACCATATGTTGGAATCCAGTATCACAGTCATTCAGCAAAGCAATCGTGCGGATATCTAGCTTAATGACTGCTCTAGCTTATGACCAAATATCAAATCTCAATTGAGGTCGTAAGTTAAGGACTACCTATACTGTCTTGTTTTCACAGCTGACTTTTTTTTTTAGTCAACTGCATATTTTAAGATTCACTGCTGTGGCTGCATCTAGATAATATTATCTAGTAGAGTGTCTAATAAATCCTCTTCCTTCTCTCTCCCCCTCCTTTGTTTGAACATTAAATTAAGTTAAATCCACTCTTTGCAAAAAAAATAGCATCTTGTCTCAGACTTGTTACAAAGGATCAGGCCATTTATCTCTGCCTAGCTCTGTGCATAGCATATGATTCTATTCTTGATATGCATAATTAATAAACATGAGTTACTCATTGAAATATTAAATATCTCAATGCAGTAACAGCCCCATATGATGTGAATAAATCAATGGGGCCAAGTCAGAAAATGAAGAATCAGTCCCATGCAGATCACATCCTTGATTTCCAGGCTGATAGAAACTATCCAAAGAACTATGCAATCCAGGGAGATCTGGGTGTCATAACTGTCAGCTTCTTGATTACAAAACTTGTTATGGGAAGACAGCAAGCATTGCCTGGCTGCAACAGAAGTAAAATCTATTAGCCACATTTTCACACCTCGGAGTAAAGTTGTAGCATGCTCAAGGCTGCTGGTTCCAGGGTGAGTGCATATTAATGACCTTGATTCCAATTAGTCATGCTTTGCTCCATAAAACTGGCTGGGGATGATTGGAAACTGATGGGAGCACTGAAGTTATTTGGGAGATGACATGTTTTTGAGATGTCAGGATATATATCAGAGAACCCTAGGAAGCGACAGCCTCCCAGTTTTTGTCACATTGAAGGAGTTGCTGTTTGCACTCGTTTTAAGCAAAAGAAACTTGCATAAAACTTATGATCACAGAATAAACACTTCAGTAATATTAAACCAGAGGACTTAGAAATCTTTAAAAAGCCAATGTGAGCATAACAGAGAACATGTTAGTGGATTTTATCACTCCTAATGTTTTATAATAATATTCTCAGCTCTACTCCATCCTGAAATAATCCATAGCAGTTCCATAACTTAGGATAGAGGTCAGCCACCATTTGTATTCTCAGTCACACCAAGCATTCACAAGGGCTGGGATGCGCTGTCTCCCCGTGTCTCCCCCCAAATCTCACAAGTTCACCAACACTCTTTAATATTTTGGCAGTCTCATTCCCAAGCTGTGTGAGATCTTGTATAAGAAAGCTGAGCTGTCCAAAGTTATGTAAGAATGTAATTATGTCCTTCTTTGTTAGATTTGTATTCATTTTTTCATGCAGGAGTTCAAAGTGGCACACATACCACCCCCTCCTATTTTTTTGGTATGGTATTTTTGTACTTGAATCTGATCCTCACATGGGTGTCAAACTCACCACGTCATGTTGCCGTCACATGTATTGTGACATTTTTCCCTTCGTGGAGCTGGGGTGGGTGTGGCCTGCGCAAAGGGGTCTTGAAAGACCTGCATCATTAGTCATAGTATTAATGCCACTCTGTAAACATCGAAAACACTCTCCCAAAGGTGTTCTTGCTCCACCAAATTCTGAAAACGGAACAATTCTACCCTACCTCAATCATACCCTTTCTAGAAGTGATGCTTTTTCTAGAGGCATATGGGCATTCCTAATTCTGGCTTTCTATCTCAATTTTTTCTTTTCATTAAATAAGAGTAGAGAACCAGTTAAGGCAGTGATGGAAAACCTGTTTGTTGTGGTGTGCCAATAGCGTGCACACGCGTGCCGGCACCCACAATGCAACACCCCCCCACACACATGCACGCACAACACCCCCACCCCGCTCCCTTACCTGCACTGCACATGCACGTGCCTCCCAGCTGNAGCCTCTGCAGCCTCAGGAGGCCAAAAAATGGGCCTTCTGGAAATACCAGAAGTGCCCATTTTCAGCCTCTGGAGGACCTCTGGAGCCCAGGTGAAGCCATTTTCACCCTCCTGGAGGCTTGAGGGAAGCCTCGGGAACCTCAGGCGGCTGAAAATGGGCCCATTTCGGCACTTCCGGTATTCCCGGAAAGCCCATTTTTCAGCCTTCCGAGGCTGCAGAGGCTTCCCTCAAACCTCTGGGAGGGCAAAAACGGTCTCCCCCGAGCTCCAGAGGCCCTCCAGAGGCTAAAAATGGGCATTTCTGGTATTTCCAGAAAGCCCAATTTTCGGCCTCCCGAGGCTGCAGAGACTTCCTTTGAGCCTCCGGGAGGGCAAAAATGGCCTCAAATGGGCAGAAAATCAGTTGGGAGGCGCACACATGCACAGTGCAGGTAAGTTTGGCTGGGGCTCATGTGCCCACACAAATAGCTCTGCATGCCACCTGTGACATGCGTGCCATAGGTTTATCATCACAGGGTTAAGGCATGAGACTAGAAGCCAGGAGTTTAGGAATTCCAGTCCCATCTTAATTACAAAGCCAGCTGGGTGACCTTGGGCTAGCCACTCTCTCACAATCCAAGGAAGCAAGCAATAGTAAACCACTTCTGAAATCTTGCCAAGAAAACTGCAGGGATTTGTCCAGGTAGGCATGAGGAGTCAACTCAAAGGCATAAAAAACAAAACAAAACAAAAACACAAATCAGAAGTTGTGCAGGCAAGATAAGGGTAGGCTACCTGGAAGGAAAAATAGAGGCAGAGGCATCCTGAAATGATTTGGTCTAAGGGAAATGAATCTTGGATGCTTCCTATATTTTCATAGCCTTGCCAGGAGGAAGAAGGCCATTAACTGCCTCCCTGCTGTTTGCTATACAGTGGAGAAGAACAGTGTGAGCTCTAACAGATCAATCTGAATTATTGTGAAAAATTCATAGTAATGAGAGTTTCGTTACATAGTTTGAAGGGCTGAGATATGGGCCTGGGCAGAATACCTCTAAATAAACATAGCGACTTAGATTAGAATACATAACCAATTCTTCAGCTGTTCTGCTGTTATTGTAAAGGATTAGTGATAGCTTCAATTCTGTCTCTCAACCTCAGGAACTTTAAGATATGTGGACTTCCAACTCTCATAATTCCCACTCAGCAGCATCCACACATCTTAAAGTTGCTGAGGGGGGGAGGGGGAGAGAGAGAGAATGAGACTAGATTTATATTCCACCTTTCCTCTAAGAGCTGAAGACAATGCACCTAGTGCTCTTTTCTCCCTTTTCCCCCACAATAAAAACCCTATAAGGTGCGCTAGACTGGCATAGGGACCTGAACCTGGGAACTCTCTACTTCTGGTCCCCCATCTTCGCCATTACATCATCCTAGTTGTATTTATTCAGAGTCAGCAACAGAATCTTGCCAAAGAATGCTGCTTTCATAGTGGAAAAGAGAGACCACCCTGGATGAGCATCAACGGCCATTTTCAGAAAGGGAGAAGGGCTTCATTATTTGGCTTATCCATGGCATCAAGTCATTATTGCACAACCAGCTACTGAACAGGAAAAGACTTTGAAGTAATGAGGGACAGTGTTCAGTGTGTGCACCCTTCCCTTAATTGATGTCTCTTTAAACAGCAAAGAGCATGGCCTCTGAAGCCCCTGGTCATCTGTCTCCACTTGAGGTGGCTATCTGTCCATTCTGTTTGGATGTCGGCAGTTATTGAAAAAGGGCTAACATTCAGAGAATGAGGGGGGGAAGGGAGAGAGAGAGAGTTCACCTAGTAGTAGCAAGAAAGAGTCCATGGACAACTGAGGAATAATGAGAAAAGTACATATACAGAGAATTTAGCAAAAGAAGCTGTAGGTTGGGGGGAAAATTGCCAGCTGTGAACAAGCATAGGATCTTAAAAATAAATAAATTCCTGCATCTATTTTGAAGAGATTAGATTTTGGAAATGTATATATCATAGCCTGCTGACAGCCAAACAGTAACAAGTGGATAGTACAAGAATCTTTTGCATAATTTAATCTCTCTCCCTCCCTCCCTCCCCCTCCCCCTNCTCCCCCTCTCCCTCTCTCCCTCCCTCTCCCTGTTTTCTGTAGTGGCCAATCTTCATCCAGAGTCCCTATCCCACCACATCCTTTTCTTAATACATTCTTTCTAGCAATTTAGGAAAGCAATTAAAATGTGAATTTTTCCATTACGTCCCTCTTCTGAGCTTCGAACCATAGGAATGGGAACTGCTGCAAGGCAGTTTTTGCATATTGTAAACTACAGAGCGAAGAAGTGGATTTGCTACTCACACATACCCTTTTGCCCCAAAGAACTGATTTCTTAACTTCCTACTCCTTTCACCACCATTTGACAGGAATTATAGTTTAAAATATCTGGAGTCTTACCAGTGTGACATGCCCACACAGGTTCTCAATGCTCCTTTTATACTGCAAACCTTTGTGGCATGAGCAGGCAGGAATTCTGTGGGAATAGGAAAGGGATCTTCTTAAGTCTCCTCCCCTCCCCTCCCTTCCATTATGTTAAGGTTTCTGCCCCAGCACTGGCCATCATAATTTCTCCATCAGGTTGCACATGTGGCTTGAGCAGGCTCAGGTATGATAGAATCAGGGAGTTCTCTGGTCCTGTCCTGATTCTGACTGTACAGTTGTGAAACTCTGGCCCTTTCTCCCCATTCAAGTTATTCTTTGGTTGTTTTTTTTTTAAGATCCCTCAAGAGTAAAAATGCAACGCAACAACTTTGGGATCCAACCGTTTTTGGCACATAGTAGTATAGCTCTGAGGAATGCTCTTCTGCCCCTAACCATCCACTGGGCAGATCATATTATGGGGTGACTAACTCTTGTTTATTTATTCCCTTACCAATAGTTTTATCTCATCTTCTAACGGATGGAATGCTTTTCTTGCCCAACAGTGTGTTGTTTCAGGCTCTTGTGCATTTAATTCCCTTGGATAGATTCCTTGTGTATATATACATAGTATATATTAGGCATTTCTAAGCCTAAATTTTGAAGCAAGGTTTTCCCAAGGCACCTTATGTTTTTATGCACCCTAAAAAGAGTGGAGCGTATAAAATTGTTCTCAATTACTCTTACAAAAGCATTGATTAAAAAGAAAATGCCTCAAGGGAAATTGAAGCTCCACATTGCTTGCTTTTGTTTTGGGAAACTGATAGTTACACTTGAAAATTGCTGGGCTGGAGGGAGAATAACAGGGAGGGATCCACCAGCCCGTGGATTTTTCCCTTTTTTAGGGTTTGTCTTATCAGTGAAATGCAGACTTGCTTATTTTCCTTTGAGTTCTCTCCCCCCCCCCGCCCCCAATGGTGTAACTTCATGTCAATTATGCTTGTAGGACAATATCTAAGGCATTCTTCTGCCTGAGGCAAAAACTGGCATCCCTTTGCCATTTTGATGACAGAAATCATGGGGAGTGGTAGCTGAAGCTTCCTTTGAATCTGGTGTGTTAAGGCAGTGCTCTCCATTGCATCTTGGGGCAAAAATCAGGCTAGTTTAGGGGGTCTAGAACAGGCTGTGTGGCCTGTCTTCCAAGTCCTGGAAATAATAAGAAGGTAATTATTGAAACACTATGGGCTCATAGCATCTACTGCCCGAGGCAATTGTTTCACTTGACCTTTACAGTTGGGCCTTTTGGGCTTCCTGCAAGTTAAGGTATGTATCTGTCTGTCTGTGCGTCCTTCCTCATCTGGCAAGACTTGTCTTCTCTTCCCGTTTGCCTTTCTTCAGCCTTATCCTCTTTGCCTGCTCTCCCCCCACGGTCTGCTTTAATTAGCTTCCTTGCCCCTGGCCTACTTCAGTAGCCATTAGTTTCCCTAATATTTTACATGAACAAGCAGGTTCTAATGGATTCGTCTCAGATTTTCTTTTCAGCACATTTTGAGGAGAATCTGAATGACAAGGAGATGCTTACTTCCTCAGGAAACTGGGACAAACTTGTTGAAGAGCCTTAATACCCTCAACATTCCAAATCCTACTTTGGATTTGAGTCGGTTTTTATTTTGGTGTCTTATCAGGAATGAATACTGCATGTTGCAATTTGGGTAGATTATTGGTTGGAATCCTTAATGGAAATCTTAACGTAGATAGTTTTCAACATCCAGCCACAATTTGGACTGGAACTTCCATTGCTAAGCAGTGCAGTTGTTAAGCGAATCACATCCCACTTTACAACCTTTTTGATGTGGTTGGTAAGTGAATCACATGATTGTTAAGCAAATTGGCTTTCCTCATTGACTTCGCTTTATAAGTCACTTTTTCAGTGCCATCCTAACTGAACGGCCATTCAATGAATAGTCATAAGTCTTGGACTACCTGTTACAGGGGAACTTTTCTTTTTTTTATGTTTGGATAGAAAATGAGGGAATAAGTGGCTTATGTGACATACATGTGCTTCCTCTTATCCTTTGTCCACTGTAAGATATTAAGAAGTCATTGCTAACTGCTCAGCTTAATAATAGTAGTAATTGCTGCTACAGTTTGATTTTTCATGTGCCCGTAATTAGGAGCAGTACAAATTGATAAAATCTATCGTCAAAATTAATACATCTCATATAAACCAACTGATAACCATAACTGAAATATAAAGTCTCAATAACCTGAACAGGCAATAAGATTTAAAACACTCATTAAAAGCTGCTCTAAAATAGCAATATCTTTCTTCATAAAGAATTAATACTGAAACCAGTTTCACAAAGGCCCATAACGCATAAGCATTTTTATCATCTGTTTATATTTTGATAGAGCAGACTGCAACCATAATTCTGATGGAAGCTGATTGCAGAGAACAAGGGTTGGGTGGGTAAAAGCTCTCCACTGTGATGTGGCTATTTTAGTACACAAGATGTCAGACAGTCCTGGTTAGATAGACAGGTCAAGCATGCAGTCTCACAAACTACAAGCTGATAGCTAGATGTGACCGTGCAATAAGTTGACACATACAACTTAAACTGGCATCTTTCATGAAGGTAAGGATTGGTTTTGGATAGGGATATGGATAATTGGACCCTTGAAAGTGCAGAACAGTATGAACTGTGCTATTCTAAACAAAGATTGATGGTGGAAAGAAGTAGCATGCAATCTGACCAACAGTCTACTGTAATATTCCAGAAATAAAATTATTAGAGTATGAACCAGCTGGTTTGCCATTTGCTGTAATAAGAAATCAGTGGAACTTATGAACATTTGGTAAATAAAAATTACAGACTTTAGTGACCTAATCAATGAAAGGCTTTGAAGAAAGCCCCTTCAAGTTTAGACTTCAAGTTTGGAAAGTCCCTTCAAGTTTAGACTTCAAGTTTCCAGGGGCCATGGAAGTGGCCCACAATTTACAGTCCTGAAAACAGAAAGAGGAATGGAAAGAGAAATGGATGGACAATCAGGATAGACCACAACTATTTCTCTCTTGCCCAAATTGAGTTTGAGAAAGGATACATCCTTTCTTAGATCTCACTAAGATATTCTAGGAAGACATTCTCATTACTATGTTCTGAGTGTCATCCCACCCTTAAAGCGTAAAATTCAAAAAGAGCTTTTATCTTTCAAGGGCTGAAAAAATAAGGCAGGAAGAAGTAAGCCTTTTAGCCTGTTGGAACATTTGGAATTTTGGGAAATAGTTGTTGGGACTCTCACAACCTGGCTACCATAGAAGGGACTTATCTATAGTCAAACTTGTGAGGATTATCAATTACAGCACACTCATTTATCAGAATGCAAACAGTTGAGGTTTAGTCTCCTCACTTTCCCATTTTTCCTGGGCCATTTCTCCAGATTCTTTATGCTTTGGGAGGAAGTGTAGAAAGTAAGATGACTTTACCTATCTGTTGCCTAGGGAAAAGGCAATAACGCATTTTTTTTAAATTCCATCCATTTTGGAAGCTCCTCAGACAGATACTCTTACTATAAGAAAGAGGTGCAGGTACAGCTCAATCAGACGTGCAAGCTTCTGTTACTGTAGCCAATCTCACTAAAAGTAGTTGCAGATATCCCATGAAGTTGATTTCATGGTCTGGTCTAGCTGGACTAATACAAACTTCTGAGCAAATCACAGCACTTTACCTACTCACCGTGTTCACGTTGTATGAGTGCCCAAGGAACCATTTTGATGTCTGAAGACTTTATTATAAGATGGTAGAAACTGGCACCTCATTCTGCAGCATGCCAGCCTCCCTTTTTTCCATTAAGAAATCTTTTTTAAAAAAGTTATATGAAGTCAGGAATCTGGGAGACTGCAGACAAACCATTACTAGACCAACATGTGTATTAAGGAAAAATGTCTTAAAATGTCCAAATATTAAGAGAGAGAAAGTCCTTGCTAGGGTAGATCTTTTAGATAAATCATTCTTTTATGTTTCCTTTGGGTGTAGTCTGTAGCAAGCCCTGATCATCACTGTGGCACAGTGTGACATCACAGTGCCTTGTGTGTGGGGCTAAACTTGACTTGCATGTGGAATCTTAGCTTTATTTTTAAAAACAGATGCTTCATCCACCAAAGTAAGACATCGTATATCCTTTACATGCAGGGAAACTGGAAATCAGCATGGTCTTTCTTGATGCCATTTGTGTCTTAGAACAGATTCAGAAAAATCTCCTGGTGCTTCCACCAAGATGACAAGGAATGTGGATAAAGAGCTGCCACTGCCATCCTAACAGCTGGCAATCTATTAAAAAACCATTCCCTCTCCCCCATGGAATCTTATTGGCATTTGATGTTGTTCCAGCAGAACATATGGGGATGGAAATAAGGCTAAATGCAGCCCCTGCCTGCTTCTCTCCAGTTGCCAATCTCAAGCCAGCTCTTTTTCTCATTCTGATTTAGCTAGCAGTTGACAGGGCATGGGGGTTTCAAGGCTCCTCTTTGGTCTAACATGTTACTCCTGGCACACCAAGCTGAGTGAATTAATACAAGCACATGTTACAAAAGAAATCCAGAAAGGAGCAATTTAAAGCAGCCATACCTGTACTGTGGCTTGCCTAGAATTAAAGATTCCAATAATATGGGGATAAATGGGAGCAGTACAAAGTTGGTAGCCATGATTTTCAAATTGATCAAGTGTGGGCCATTAAACCCTTGAGATTTTGGCTGAATTACAACTCTTAGCAACTCTCACCATTGCCCATGTTGGCAGCAACTTCTGGGAGCTGTAGTGTAAGCATACTGGGAAAACTGCAGACATCTCATTTCCCTAGTTTTAGTAGACTATTCTCCTTCTGGCAAGAATTGTAACTCTGAGAAGGTGTCATTTCTGTTTTAAAGAATTGTCTTTGAGTGATAGCTTTTCTTTATTCTGGAATGAACTGATCTAGCATTTCTCAAAGATCTGAAAAAGCACCTTTTCTATTGGAATTCTATGTGCTGCTTAAATTGAATTGATCCAATTGATCAATTAATCAACCAACACTTTTTTATTGCTTGATGGCATTAGTATTTGTCTGCAGCTGTACACCATAAGTAAATGTGTGTTTTCTACCAGATACATAACTCTGGAGGTAGTTCAAATAATGACATGGATGAAACATTGATAAGAAAGATCTGAAGAGTAGCATGTTTACTTTTACCGTGCCTCCAAATTGTTCCCTGCAATTATTCTAACCACAAATATTTGTTCTTCACCCTACCCAAGCTTATTCTAATCTTGGGAATTTAGCTACAAGGAAATGTGTTGAGGGATATTGTACAGGAAAATATGGGTCAGAGGGGAAAAAAAATCATATTCTCCATACCTGGGCTGCTAGATGGCAGTAAAGAAATTAGTAATATGCTGCTATAGGCTTTCATGACCAGCGCCAATGAATTCTCTCTCATCTAGGCAGGGTTTCTATTAGATATCAGTTCTCTTTGATTTTTTTTTCAAACTGGCCACTTGGAGGTTCACTAGCTTTCTTGGACTCGCATGACATGGACCAATCAGAGATCAGCTTGCTAGATTCAAATTTAAGCCCAGTCAGCCAGTTCTGTTGCCTGTTAACTGCCAAGAGGTACATCACAAAGCAGCTCACCCTGCCTCCGAAGCTGCCAGCCATAGCTGCTAGTGAAGTACCAGCACAAAAGAAAAGCAGACCATGGCCGTTCAGCTACAAAACTCATCCCTGCTTCAAATTAGTAATCTTTAATTCTCTGTTTCCTTCTAGTGGTAGCCCAGAATTTTGCAGCCAAGAAACGGTAATTCAAAATACAGTTAAATGTGTATAAACCCAGATTTGACTAGAACTAACAAAGTCACCTGGTTTGACTTATCAGTCTCAAATCAGGTTCTTTCTTCAATTTTTGAATCTGCTTCAGTGGAGTGATTCAATCAAAATTAAACAAATTCAAGCAGGTCTTTTAATTCTATCCAATGTTACATGTGTTCTGCCCTGCCAGTTTCCCACCTATTTATGTTGGGGGGGGGGAAATAGGGTCCCCTTTGCCTTATAACATTGAATTCAGCTTTTTACAGTTTACCACTGAAACTTTTCAGAGAAAGATCTGCATTGATTATTATTCATGTAAAATATAAAAAAGGTGGTGCTTGGAGTTGGAAACCAAGTTTTCTTTGTCTAGTGATGGATTGCCCTTGGGCTATGTGTAGTTTATGTGCCAGGATGAAATTGCTACCTTCCACAAAAGCATTGAAATCAAGAGGAAGCACAATGGAAATTGATAGGCCTCATACCTTTTGAAGGCATCTGGTTATGCACACAGAGGAATTTGCTGTGGAAGGAATTGTCTTTGCCTCTTTCAGAGCCATCAGAAGTATTCAACCGCTTTCTGCCTTTAGAGGCAAAGATAATAGACATGGCTCTTTATTCCTTGTGACTTTTGAAGACACAGGATTCTACATGTATAGACATCTAATTTAGAAATTGCATTTCTTGAGCTGGTTGTTCTGCAAGAGAGAAAGAAAATATTTTAACTTCTCAGGACCAGCTGAAAACACCAGCAAGCTCAGTAATACCTTTCCATGCACTTAGCTGCCTTTACAATATTAATTTATGTGCATACTTCAGGTATTCTCACATTTTGCAATAGCATGATGCCTTAAAATAATAAATGTGTCCCCTTTATGAATAAGCATGAATAATAATGATATACACAAATAACTAAACCATGAATATTATGACTGACAGATGGCTTTGATAAATTACCAGAAGTATAGATTTGGCCATCTCTCAAAACTCTCCCTAGAATTTGCTTCCCAGTTCATCTGATTAAGTCCACACTGACTAAGCAAGAAGAAGTCATGATATTAGTCCAACATTGCATATACTGAAACTATGAAAAGTCACAGTGGCCTTTACTCCCTCCTTTGTTTGGAAAAGCCCTCCAAGCTTGTCCAGACAAAACTGGAGCAAGTTTTGTGTGGTCTAACCTCTCTGAAAATTTGCAGTCCCATCTTTTGACTCACACTTTGAAAAACAAATAGAGAAGGGGAGGGAGGGGGAGGAGAGAGGAGAGAGATCCAAGTAGGAAATTATTTAAAAATACTGTGGTTTGAAGCAATATAGTATTTTGGCTTCATTCTGCTGGGTTTTGAGAGAAATGCTGAATGGAATAGAATAGAATAGAATAGAA
>AZIM01000050.1:276875-307414 GCA_000516915.1 Ophiophagus hannah
CAACAGAAAGCGGCACTTTTCAAAGGCGGCAGCTTCCATCTTCTCTTGCCTGTGCCTTCCTCGATCTGAGCTCTTTTGCCTCAGCTAGAGCTATGTTTCTGCTCACTTTTCCTGTGCTTTCCCCAGAAAGCGAACTGGATGGTGAGCGCAGACTTGCCCACTTTGCCCCCTCCCACCACCACCAGCCAGTACTTTTCCTGCCCTGGGCCATCCCTACAGCCCGTCGCCATAGAGGAAGAGCCCAGGCCAGGAGAGGCAAACTGTAAGGTGTGGGAGTGCCGCACAAATGCAAGTAGCGCGGTGCTCCTGCACCTTCTGGCCATCTCCANAACAGCACCATTACCTCGTCCTGGCTGGCGAGGGCTGCGCTGCTTTTTGCAGGTTTGTGCTCAGCCAAAAGGTGAGAGCCAGCGGCCTGGATTAATTGCTTTGGGGGGTGCTTTGGGGGGACATTTCTCTGCGGCCCACCAATATTTTCTCACAAACCACCAGTGGGCTATGGCCCACCGTTTGGCGACCACTGGTCTAAGGAACCCATGGGTTTGTCTTTTTAAAGCCTTGGATGGTGGTGTTTGTGCAGACTTCCTTTTGCTGCTACTTCATATTTTAGAGTGGTTGTGAGCTGTCCAGGATTCTGCAAGGTGTAGGCAACATCTGATCATTTAAAATAAATAATTAAGTAGCTGCTCTAAGAGCTTAAGAGGGTTAAGTGCTGCTGAGGTTGAAGGCATGAACAGACAGCAGAGGGTGGATTTATGTGTATAACAATAAATATCTTGCAGAGGTAGTATGTGGAGCCATGCAGAGGTATTTATTTGAGCCATGATTGAGTTGCTAGCTTCTTATATCATACTGTAACTTCAGATCTGTAGAAGAAATCTGTATTCCAGCTCCTGGGACCTACATGCTTCAGTAAAGCTAGGTTGGGATGAGTTCAAAGAGGAGAAATTATCACATAGCTTCATTCAAATTGTATTTATTTGGTAAATTTATATATCTGTTCATGTCATATATGTAACTCTGAGTGGCTTACAGAGTTAAAACACAAAAGCAATGCAACAAAATAACCAAAACTGTAACAACTGAAAGCACTTAAAAACAATAAAAAACATTTAAAAAAACACAATCTGCCAACTGCACAATTTCCCTAGCAATACAGCCACTTTGCAGACTCCAGATCCACATTACAGATTCCTCAACTCAGATGGCAAAGCCTTGTCTTCAAGCCCTTCCAGAAGGCTAGCAAGGTTGGGGCTAATCTGACCTCAGGGGGAATGATGTTCCAGGTGCCATGGCAGAAAAGGCCTTCTTCTTGGGTCTGATCAGATGACTTTGTTTTGTAAACAGAACCCACAACATGCCAATCAGCTGGACCTGATGGAGAGATGTGATCTGGGAGAGGCAAGTCCTCAAATTCAACTTCAGGGACTCCTTGCTCCAAAACATAATGATGGTTGCAATCACTTAAGACAGATTTTCTCAACCCAGCATTCACCATACATTTTTTAAAAATACAAATTTCAATCCATCCAATATTTCTAGATATAATCAGCAGTATTCATTTAAGAGAAATAATCCTTTGGTTATGACAAGCAAAGATTTAGAACTTTAGCAACAGGACTTGGGTTTGTAAAAAAAAAATACCAATGGGGAAATAAAAGTCATCTAAAGCATTTATAAACAGGGAGAGGCTGGTTCTTAAATCCCATCCAATTTCACTTCACAAATTTTTCAGATTTTCTGATGAACTTGAGTTTTTTTGAAGTTCATCAGATATGTTATATTACCACCATCTTCAATCAAACCATGAATAGGGAAACTGTCTACTCCAGATGTTTTCAGGAATTTATCTCTCATTTGATATAATCAGAATGACCAGTGGTCAGAGATGAGAGATTCTGTACTCCAACAACATGGCTTGAATCATAGGATGCCCTCTCAACCTTAAGCAATACACTTCATTGGAGTTTATGGAATTGTGGGGTAAGCATTTGATACTATCAGATTAACCAGTGGAATGACTTGCCTTCAAAATTTGTGGGTACTCCATAACTGGAGGTTTTTAAAAAGAGATTGGGCAGCCACTTGTCTGGAATGGTATAAGGCAGGGGCGTCAAATTCGATTTCATTGAGGGCTGCATCAGGGTTGTGTTTGACCTCAGTGAGCCTGGGGTGGGTGTGGCCAGGGCATGGCCAGGTTGACGTCTCAATTTTGAACATGCAAAAAAATGTAATAGCAAAATATGTGGTAATGAAGCAATAGCAATAAACATAATATGAATAGAGGTTCTAACCTTCAGGAGATCTAACAACCATGTAAAAGTATCAGCTGAATTTCCTTCATGTCAGTCAAAAACTAATTTCAATGAACTATCTTGTTTAGCCATATATTTATATATAATTGAGCAGGTTCAGGTTTACTCATTTAGGTGAGGCCTAACAAGCCAACATGTAACTTCTCTTTCAAAAGTTAGGAGATTATTAAAAGCAGGAATGTTTCAAGCCAAGATCTCACTCATGAAGGATATCCAAGGACCTCAATGGATTGGGACATCAAACTAAAGCCTATTTTCAACTTTTCATTTGATGTAGTAATCTTTCCAGGACCTGAAGATAGCCAGGAGGTCTTGGATGTCAGAATTCAATACCAATACCAGAGTGTAACTGAAGAAAATAGGGGGGAGGAGTGTCATCCCTCGTGTGTGTGTGTGTGTGTGTGTGTNAGAGAGAGAGAGAGAGAGAGAGAATTCATACCTTATACAACTCTGTTTAGTCTGATTCTGTTTTTACATGTTCTACTCTCTCTTACATTTGAGGCTCATTGAAGAATTTAGCCCAGCATGGAGAAATGGAAAGAAATACCAAATGTGTCCTGACTAATTTTATGAGTACACAGGATTTACCTTTCTCTTCAAAATTGCCTTTTAAAACGTTCTAAAGCTCACAAAGCTGTGGTCACAGCACATTGGTTTTATCCTGGCTTTTATTGTTGGCTTTAATAGTTGTAATCTTAGCCTGATTTTTAATGCTTTAAACCAGGCTCACATCAAGAGCTGAGACACATACTGTTAAAAGGTCATTAGAGCAGTCTTATTCAACCTGGAGCCCTCTGGATATGCTGGGCTACAACTCCTAGGATGTTTACCTATGTTGGTCAAACGATGAGAATCAAAGGACACTTTGACATTACCATTTTGCAGCTCTTTGGAGAAGTAAAGAAAATATCAACTTGACTGTGGTTTTGATGACATCCATTGTATATTGATTTACAGTTCTGCTCTGGATTACTGAAAACCACAGTAAAGTTGATATTTTTTTTAGTTCCTGCAACCTAATGAGTATGTATGCATTATTATGTATGCATTATTTATAATTTATTTCCTTTAAAAACAGTTCTCATTGTAATTTGCACCCATGGTCACCGGTATTGGGGAAAGCATCGTATTATAAAATTGCTGTCAGTTCATTTTCAAAAGTTACAAGGCTCTTTAATGCAACAGAGGAATGGTGGCTTAGCAGCCAAAAAATCTTTGGAGGAATGTTAATATTTTGTTTACTTGCTTGTTATATATGTCCCTCATATAAATCTACTTTTTTACAAAGGATCTTCCTCTTACAGCAACCTTTGAGATTATATTTATTTCTAAGCCACCAAGAGTGATGGAAGTGTGATGGTAGGCAGACAGACAGACAGCCAGAATTGCAAATCACAAGACAAATACTTTGAAAAACAAGGAGGGAGTAGAGGGCTGTTAGCAATCTATTTCATTTTTCTGTGGGTGATATGAGAGTTATTTGTCATGCAGCCAGGGAAAATGACAAGATAGCAAATCAAACACAAACACAAAAGACATTTGAGCCAGCCAACCCAAATAGGTTGGAAGGAAGAAAAACAAAATATAAAATGATACGTGTGTGTGTTTCTCATTTCCTTCCTATTTTATATTTTATTTAGACAGTTACAAAAAACAGAGTACCAGAATATGTAACCATAAAATCGTTGAGTGGGGAGGGGGGGCTCAACAAAAATATTTATTAGAATTTCTTGGATTTCTTGACTACAGTTCATTCCTACCTGTGGGATGGAGCCTGATAGATTAGGACAAACAGTTAAACAGCTTGGGGAACATCACAGTGCCTTCTATTGCCAAACAGAAACATGTACCATAGGCAGACTCAATCTCTGAATACCACTTTCTGAAAATATTCCTCGGTGTAGAAATAATACCTGTGTAATGTAGTACCCTAGTACATGTACTAGTACATAGTACATAATAGTCATGGAGATAATTCTAGTGGAGATCATGGTCACCACTGTGAAAACTGCTGAGACAAAAGTAGGTTCAACAAAGCCACACTCACTCTGTCTCTTCCCCACAGGAAGTCATCTATCATGGCACCTATTGCTGATAATTTGGAGTATTAAAGTTCTTGGGGGATATCTTAGGTCAGAGGTCAAGAGACAATTATAGGGAAACTCCAATATGGTTTTTGTTTGACCCTCCAAATACTCTGTATAGCGTCTTTCCCTAATTCATACCCCACTAGATATTTCATTTTTACTACAAATCTCATTATATCCAGCCAGTTTGTAGGGGATGATAGAACTTATAGGTAAACCAATCTGTATAGTTTTTTTGGTTTTTTTAGGAGAGACTGCTTAGAATACCAGTTTGCACTTTTGGAAATTTCTTCAAAATATAGGAGTGGAGTAGTTACGGTTGTTGTTGCTCTGTAGAACAAAACACCTAATTAAAATCTTATTTCCATAATCCTAGTCTTGCTTTTTATAATGCAAGAAGCTATTTGGCAATACCTGTCAGCTTTTTATGATGCGCCTGTTTCAGTGTGCAAGAAGCTATTTGACAATACCTGTCAGCTTCAGGACTTCAGACAAAGTCAGGATTCCTTCTGTTGCCATATTTAGATTTGAAAATCCCATCCTACCATAGGTACATTCAACAATGCAAAGGGCCATGAATCTCATTCTCAAGTTGAAAAATTTACAAATTGAAGTTTAGTATAGATATGTGAGGTCATTAGTTAGAGAACACCTGCGTGGATCCTGTGGACCTCTGTAGTTTGAATACCATTTCCTTGGTCATCAAGGCTTACCTCAAATGAGGTAAAATAAAACTCCAGCAATCTGTTCTGCACACCTAGCCAGCTTGTCTCCACCTTTGCATTGTTGATGATAGTCATGACTTCCTCAAGGAGCCTAATAATTCTAGTTTTTGAAAGTGCCAAGAATTCCTTGTATCCTTCTAAAATTGCCAAAGTCCTCAGTGCTGAAGGGAGGAAAGAGCAAGAAAAGCAGTTCATTTGTAGTGCATATCATCAAGCCCAAACCCATGGCTCTCATAATTGCAGCTCTTCTTCTTTCCTGTACAGACTACTTGAATGAAATGGGTCCTAGACAACTGAAGTAGCTCATCTCCAGCCATTTCTCTCAGAGATGAGTCATCTGTATGTATTGTGTGTCTTGTGTTAGCTTTGGCCTTCAGTATCCTGCTTTTATGGAGATGAGAAGCAAGTATAATTGTGTACCAGAAGACTTGAATGCCACAAGAGTCATTGCTTAGTTTCATTTAATTTCTCATGTTTACCCCTGGTTTTCTGGAATGTTAAAAAAAAACTTGTACAAATTTCTGCTATGCGTATTTTCTATACAGTGTATATACATTTCCACCACACTTTTCCTAATGCCCACATTTTTGCAAAGATTTTCCCATACTTTAATAGAATAATGAATACATTTCCCCCCAAAGATATACTCTTTTTTTTACAGTGATTCATGCTTTTGCTGAACTTTTATCCTTAGTTGAGAACTGCTTTCACAATTTGAAAAATGTGAATTTTTCTACATAAAACTACTTTCTTTTTAGGGGATCTATGCTCAGGAAGTTGAAAATTGAACCTTTTCTGAAAGTTAAGGCTTTCAAAATCAACATGGGTTAAAGGAATATTGGCTAGATTTTTCTCATGTGTCGGACATATATTGAAAGGGTTAGAAAGAGGCTCTGGGTTGGTTGAACATGTATGTTTATAGACAACAGAATGATTGGATGGAGAGAGAGAGAGAGAGAGAGAGAGAGAGAAACGGACAGACAGACTGACAGATAGATGATAATGATGGACAGACAGACAGACAGATGCAGCCCTTCAGTACACGAAACAGGCACAGCAAGGGCTACTAAACTCTAGTTGCAGGGTATAATAACAAATCCTGATAGAGTTTCTCTAGGTATACCAAAGAAATTCAAGACAGAATTACCTTGAGTTTCTTTCTCCACCTCTCCTCTCTTTCAGGAATAAGTGGATATTTGTGTAAACACTCTTGCATTCCTTCTTTGAGGTTATTTTTGCACACATTCACAGAGAAGAGAGAGATCCAATTTTACTTCCAACTTTAGTTTCATAGAGATATGTAATGGTATATGAGAATGACCGTGGGAGACTGGACGAAAAGCTGCAGGCTATATAATAATCAGACATTTCATCAGTCCATTTAAATGGTGGGAAATTCAAACTGACAAGAGGACAGATTACAGATAGTCCTTGCTTAACAACAGTAGTTGAGACCAGAATGCTAAGCAACATGTTCATAAAGCATGATGCCCTGTGATCACACTGCTTAGCAACAGCAATTCCAGTGCTTCATGTCACTAATGTGTCACAAATGTCATACCATTGTTAAGTGCAACATCACGTGGTCATCATTTATGACCTCCTGCCAGTTTCTCCATTGACTTATTTGTTGGAAGCCTGCAATGAAGGTCACAGGTGGTGATCACATGACTGCAAAATACTGCAAATGTCATTAGAAGCCAATCACTGCTATAGTTGCTATTTCAGGGAGAGTTGTAACTACCACTCACTGAGCATCATAATAACTTCAAACAGTCACTGAAAGAGTGGTCATTCAACAAGGACTACCTATACATGGTTAAACTGTGGAGCCCATTGTTGCAAGACACAATTGCCATCAACATAGCCACATTTGGCAGCATATTAGACAATCATAGATAACAAATTTACTAATGGCTTATAATCATGATAGCAATCATTATATCCAGTACACAAATACTTTGCCTCTGAATACCAGCTCATGGGGAACAGCAATAGCTAGGCTGACTGTGACTTGTTTTGTGTGAAATTGGATGCTGCTTCAGAGATACACTTCCTTGTGCTTAATACAGCTCTCCATATGTTCTCCTGTAGTACACAAAGTGGCCTGTATCTACAGATGTTTAGGACTACTGGTTTTTAATGTGCCACATGAGTCTGTTGTGACAAACTTTGAGTACATGTTTGTTAGAAGTTAACCTGATAAGTTCAATAGAATTTCCTTCTGTGGCAGTTAAATATAATTGTTGGCATAATGGCTCTACACATGTGTGTGTGAGGGGGGAGAGAGAGAAACAGAGAAAAAAATTCTCTTCAATTATGAAAGTATTACCAATCAAGAATTTCTCCCTGTGTGCGCCAGGATGGATGAGTTAATATGTATGTGTGGATATATACAATGCAACAAACATCTTTTTAAAGCCATTTAACTTTTACCCCTTCAACAGCATCTATTTATATATTTACCAGGAAGACCAAAGGGAGAGATCTTGGCATAAATTTGCAGAGGACAATTACCACTAAAGGTGTCTGATCCCTAAATATTACCTCTTCTGATTTTACAATAGAAGTAGAGCCTTTAACAAAGCTCTGAGTATATAGAATAGGTTCCAAACAGGCATTAAATATCAACATGTGACTTTTGGTCTGATATCAGCTGGAAACCTTTGAAGTTCTTTCAAAAGAGAGATATATATAGTTTTTGGTGCATAACAGCAAGTCCTGTAAACTATATTTTACCCAATGTTTCTTATAGGCAGCCTGGATGCTACTTGAAACATCTTTGGGAGTTACTAGCAAGACCAGATAATTCAAAGTTTTCCTTCTCCAGAAGAGGGTGTAGCTGTCACATCAAATAATTCATTTGATTAATGTGGATGAGACATTTCAACTGGTTCATACTGCAATGCAAACTTCCCAGCCCCCATTTCCTGATCCTACAGAAAATGTAGATACAGAAAATCTATACTTTTCTGCATTTTGCAATGCAGGTGGCAACTCAAAAGCTGTTCTTTGTATGTTTTAGCCTCCAGGCCCCTAATCATCTTTGTTACGCTTCTCTGCACTCGGTTTCCAAGTGCAGAGAAGAGCTTATTTTTAAAAAAAAATTCAAATTTTAAATTAGTGAAAATTTCTTAGAAAATAGGTTTCAGTGAAAATGCTGATAGAAATGTATATTGTAGGAGAAATGCACGTGAAGATGCATGAGCATACCTGTTGGTTGGTTGGTTGGTTGAATTCACAGACTTAAACAGAAAGCGGAGAGAATAAACTTATTAAGGATGGACAGATGAGTTCCAACTCAAGGGATTCACTCACCCCTATTGAGTTATATGTTGGTTTTATATGTTGGAAAAGCAACAGTAAGCCCTAATATTTCTAGATGTGTCCTATCTAGTTCACAAAGTCATAAAATAACATGGCATCAGAAGAAATGTTACATTCGTTGCTTAGGAACTCTTTGAGTAACAAACCAATTCAATATAAATACATTCTTTGTTTTCTTTATGTTTCTCAGTCTGCAAGTATTGGCTTCTTCGTTTGAAAAAGGTTGGGAGAGGAAGTTTTCCATACTTTTTGGAGTTAAGTTGCTCTGAATGATGCTGTTTTTTGTACTTTGTGCTGAATGACACTACCAGAGACCTTCTGTTTTTCTCATTTTGCTTCCTTCCCTTTGTTCTCTCTCTGAGCAATGGTGTACTCTCCTTTGATTTGTTTGCTCCTGATCTACCCCCAGCTTTCTTGTCAGCTTTCTCTCCCCTCCTGAAAATCTACAGTACAGCGTAATAATGGCAACTTATTATTATTTTTGCTGTCTTAACAGACACAGAAATGTGTTTTTCTTTTAAAACATTGCCTGCACAAAAGAGGCAAAAGCCAGTAGTATTGGAATAGAGTGGAGATTTTGGGGAGGGGGGCAAGGAGGAGATTTTTTGTCGAGATATTCTTCATTTTGTTTCGATCTGTAGAAAATAGAAGGGTTATATCTTTTCATGAAAGTCTTTCAAGCTTATCATATGCACTAGAACTTTCTAACTCGTACTGTGTAAACACTGGATTTTTAACCTTTTAACAACATTTCTAGAATTGTGGAAAATGAGCTAAAAAATAACCACTTGTTTAATGACCTCAGGAAGATAAAGACAGGATAGCAGCTATACCTTTTAGCAGAATTTACAAAAGAATAGGAAAATTGGTTTTGGCAGCTGAGCTCTATGAGGTTTACTGCTAAGTCAGGCTCTCCATTTAGAATAATCAGATCAAAAATTGAGACTTCCTTTTTTCCTAGATTCATAGGTCACTGGACTCCCAATAACTTTGGGTACCTTATATGTCTAAAGGTAGAAAGCAGTAAAATGGAAGAAAAAGACATGTACATCCAGAATAAACAACCCAGTATATTAAAAGAATACTAACATTAGCACAACAACCATCTTAACCCCAAGCCTGGCATAAAGCCATATTTTTAAAGTTTTGCCAAACAGTTTAGGTTCAGTGTTGTAGTGTTGCAGGTGAGGTATGGGATGCTATTCCAGAGGTCAAGTACCATGCTTCCTCAGTCCCAGTAGATAACATTTTAAATTAAAGGGACCTCAAATATGTCCACAATGGCTAGGGTTACCATTCGAGCAAAAATTACTGGAGATAGGTATTCCCACAGTTGCCAGACCCTAAGCAAAAATCTTTATGAGCTATAACTGGTACCTTGAATTACACCAGATATCCAACTGGCAACCAGTGCAGCTTGCAAAAAGAATGATGACACATGGGTATATCAGGCATGCCCATTGGGATCTGCACCATTGCATTCTGAACTAGCTGTAGTTTCTGAGTAGTCTTTAAGAGCAGCCCCATGTGAAATGCATGGTAGTATTCCATTTATGAGGTAATAAGGACATGAGTGATTGTCTGAAAGGACTCCTATTCTGGCAGTGGGCAGAACTGGTGTAACAGATGGATCTGTAAAGTTTGTACTTGTACCTTTGTTTTTTTCCTGCCCAGGTGTAAAACCTTGCTTTTTTCCACATTAAATTTCATTTCGTTGGATAGGGCCCATTGTTCAAGTCTGTCAAGATCTTCTTGGTTCCTGAGCTTGTCTTCTCTGGTGTCAGCTATTCCTGCCAGCTTAGTGTCATCTGCAAATTTGATGAGTTTCCCTTCTATTCCCTCATCTANCTGCTTGCTTACTTCCCTTCATGCATGTAGATGGATGTAGTACCAGTAAGGACTACTCATTGAGTATGGTTTGTCAGCCAATTACAAATCCATCTGGTGGTGATGCTGTCTATCCCACATTTTTCTAGCTTATGAAGAAGTAGATCCAGGTAACCCAAATAGCCACTAGCCCTCGGTGTTATCAGGACTGAGCCTCTATCTATTCTTCCTCATCCAGTCCTGAACAGCCTCCAGATATTGGGTTACACTATTAACAGTATCACCTGGATGGCTCAGAGTTGAGATGTACAGTTGAGCTGTTTAAAAGATTGAGATAACAAATGTTTCAGTTGCTGTTAAGAAACAGACAGAATCAGCTGGGCAAATATCCTTCTTTTACTGTAACCCTTGCAGTCAACCCATGTCAATTCCAAGTAGACCATACTAGGAAATAACACAATGTACATTACTGGTACAGATCACAAAGCAGAACTTCAAATGCCTGGCAACATTTCTCTTCCTCTCCCTCTTATACCAAAGAGAGGATATTAGCTGACAGTGAGACAATCAGTGGAGCAGCTTGTCTCCAAAAATTGTGGGTGCTTCATCACTCAAGAAGAGATTGGACAGCCATTTGTCTGAAATGGTATAGGGTCTCCTGATTGTGCAGTGGGGTGGATTAGAAGACTTCCAAAGTCCCTTCAGACTCTGTAATACTATTACTGTTATTGATTTTCTTTTTTAATGCCCTCCTGTTTTCATGGGCTAAGTTCTTATTTTCCCAATCATTTCTGCTTATTTTATTGAAGGCCATCTCTATTTTCCTCTATACCAGCCTGCTCAAAATGTTTTGCAAGGTACTCTGGAAGACATCTGGGAAAGTGTATGAAACTGAGAGAGAACCAAGGGGGAAGAGTCACTCTGAATGTCACTCGGATTCAGTCCTGTGTCATCAAACTTTGGGGTGAATGGTTCTCATGTTTGTGAACAGAAGCCTAACTGGCTATACTATAAGATTCACGTCTAATTCTATACTATCAAATCCTTGCTGCCCACTTTCAGCTTAGTCAAAGCACTAACTCCTTTACCAAGCTTTCATGCACCAGATCAGCACTATTTTATTCCATGGGCCTGATTTGTGGCACGCTGGCAAAAAATGTTGGCTGTACTTTTGATGCAGCTTACATGCCTCTTGCTATTTGTGTTGATGGTTGCCTTTCACCATTCCTGTTTTTTTGGGGGGGGGAGGTGGGGGAGGAAAGAAAGATGGGAAATGAGCTGAATGAGGAAAAAAAATCATCCATCGGGCTGCATTTATAATTCATTTAGTCATTAAATATATTGCACTGTCAATTGCTGAGATCTCAGTAATTTGTGAATATAGTCCTGCGTTATACTTTTATGTATTTATGCTGTCCAACCGTTAGGGTCTCCATAGTGGTCTATAGCAAATTAAAATATTCAAAATGACCACAAGGATTGAGAAGCACAGTAAAATAACACAGATTGGGATTGATAAAACCCTCTTGCAAAAACTCTTTTAATACGGTGCTTGACAATGATTACAGCTCTCTGAATTTTCCAGCCATAGTGGCCAAAGAATGGAGGTTGTAGGGCTCTCCTTATCCATGTTTTGTAATACCTGGGTCAGCTCCAGGCCTGAATCTTCTCATGGTTTTCTGGTTCTAATGATTTTCACATTGGTAAAAGATAAACATAACATTATATAGAGTGAAATTAAGGAGTGAAGAGAAATAAAAGAAGAAACAGAAATGACAGTGCAGGCAGGAAAAGAAAATATATGGGACAACTTCTGATCTTCTTTAGGGCAGTTACAAATAAATTCATTACTTCTCACTCTTTAAAGTTACAACATAGTTCTCTTTTTCCCATATGACATACTTTTTAATCAGCAAATCTATCATCACCAATTCATTTTTTTTCCTTTTTAACAAAAAGTCCATAAGAGGTTTCCAGTCTTTTATAAAAGTATTTGTTGTGTTATCCCTGATCACACAGGTCAATTTTGCCATTTTGCAAGTTCCACCATGCATTCATGATCCACTCATCCATTCTGTTTTCCTTTGGGGGGAACTGGGTTTATTTATTCTTAACTCTGATCCAATGTGTTGAAAGTCACAGCAAAACCACTAATTATTCCCCTTGAGTCATTGCTATTCTACAGCTCTCGAAGAACTCCTTTTGGTTAACCTGTTCCCCCAAGTCAAGTCAACAGTCATATTTTTGCATTTCTCCCATCCAGATGTAAGTCTTAGGTCTTATTCTTAAACCTTCCATTTTTCTACATTCATGGTTTAGAATGTTACTCACCACTTTCTCCTATAGTAACCTCCTCGAGTACTACCTATGCATTCTTGTTCTTCTGTTTCAAATATCAATAAAAGTTTATACATTTTAGCAATTATATATTCATCATTTGTACACAATTCTTTTTCAAATCTAGTTTTAGAATGTCCAAAACCATAAATTCTTTGTCTATTTTAAATCTATCTAATAATTGGAACCATTGACAACTGTATCCCTCTGCCACCAGTTCTTCTCTTGATAGTATTTTAAATTCCCCTTGACAAAATTCTAGTAACTCATGATAAGTTAACCAATTTCCCTGATATTTAGGTCAGCACCTTAACCGCTAAATCAAACTCTCTTGAACTGAATTTATTTTCTGTTTTCATTTATTAAGCCACTCTAAACTGTCCTTCAAATCAAATTTTTAGTAATTTGCTTTGAGTAATTTTAACATTTTTCTCAAAAATTCCAACCAATTGTGGAGAAACCATTCTAATCTCTTATCAAACATCAATTTTCATAAGAAAAATATATTAATTTCTCTATAAGTCCTTTATAAAATCATACTTGGACCTCATTTTGGGCAAAAATTCCCAATATCAAAATTTTAATCCTGTGCATAACTCTTAATTTTTTTTATAATTTCAATCATTTTTTATATTTACAATTGTTTTTATATCTGTATTTTTTATTATCTTGTAAGCCACTCAGAATTGCCTTGAACCACAAGATGAGCAGCATATAAATTTAATAAATAAAATGAATAAATTTCTACCCCAACAAGTCTACCATGTTCACCAGTCAGTACACATTCTAGTTTTATCTGGATATTCATATAAAGAATAACTCCATCTGCCACTGAAGTACATTTTTCACCCAAATTTTTATCAATCAAATATTTTACCTCTGTAGGAGATGATCAGGCTGAGTGCGAGGCAGGGGTCAAACACATCATAAGCGATGAGTCCCTGTGTGCCCATGAGAGATCTAAGTCCAGCCCACCTTGAATGCCTTAATTCCTGCTCATTTCTCTTGATCGTTAGTAGCTCAGATTTTTGTAGAGAGTTTAAGCTTGCAAATAAATACTTATAATCATTTGAACTGCCTGAATCTCCTGATTTCCCTGGGGCTTGACAATGTCATTTAAAAAAAGTGTCTCATTTAATTTTAATTTTAAATTTGATTTTTTTTCTGTTTTTTGTACTTCATTTATATTCCATGTTAATCATTTGTAATACATAATCAAGCCAAAATTTTAGAAAATCAATACCTGAAGTGCCTAGTTCAGTATCATCCCAATCAGTTTCCTCTTGGACCTGTTGGAATTTTTATGTACGGCACCTCCATTTGAGTCTCCTAAATTTCTCTTTGAATATTATTAGGAATTCCCTCACCTCAGTGGTGGGATTCAAGTAATTTAACAACTGGTTCTCTGTCCTAATGATTTCTTCCAACAATCAGTTTGCCAAACTGCTCAGAAAGTTAACAACTGGTTCTTCCAAAGTGGTGCGAACTGGCTGAATCCATCAATGCCTCACCTGAACAGAATTCATTTGAAATGCCTGCTGTTTAACAGTAAAAAAAATCACATCTTCAAATTTGTCCTATTGAAATGGAATCTTTTTCTGCTTTAATCTCTCAGTCAAAACCCCTCTCCCCCTTTTCTCTTATGTAAATTTTTATTAGGAATTTCTTTAAAAACAATTATATCTGTATTATCATTTTTCAGATTTGTATTAAAATGCTGCTGCAAGATTTGATATTATGTCTTCTTCCTGAGAAAGTGCACCAAAACATTCCTTGGAACATTATTCTGAAAAATCTAATATTTATTCCATATTTCAATTTCTGACTAAATAATCCTCATGAGGACTAAAATTTTAATAATATTTTTATTCTAATAAAACTTTATGGCATTGCTCAAAATCTCAAAGATCTTTCTCAATTCCAGTAGACCCAGATTATCTATTTTTTTTCCAGTTCTGTCATAACTTCTGTGTTACTCTAAAAATTTCCACTTTGCAATTGATTTGTTTTACATCCCCAGACTCTTGTTACAGTTTTCCATATTCTTACCTTTTTCTTTTTCATTTTGACAAATCTTTTATCCATTTTTTTCAAACACTTTCAATTTAGAATCAATTGATTCCATTAATTTACTGCCCAGTTACTCAGATAATTTCAGAAGCAAAGCTGGAGTAATTCCTCTCTGTTGGTTGTTCTAGCGATACTCTGTTCCTTTCTATTTCTGCCACTTTTCTGATGATTGCCATTATGATATTATAATCCAAAAGTGAAGGTGTCTCCAAGGAAAAAAGGAAAGGCAAGCTTCCCTTCCTTTTCACCTTACTTTGTTTTTCTGTTCCCTTAATATTTTCATCTCAAGTAGCACTCCTTAATTATAGTCAGCATCACAGTCAATGTCTCCATAGTTATAGGCAGCATCACAATCTAACCTGCATTACTTTTATCTTTTGTTTTGTAGAATCCATTAGTTATCTACACTGTTTAATAATAAACAAAAAAGAGTCCCATGAAGGTCCAGTTTGTTAGTCTATTTAAATTCCAATTTATTCAAAGGCATTTTCAGAAAAAAAAAATCTTTCAAAATAACTATCCCCTTCATCTGTTTTAAATTTCTTACATTGACTCCTGTTAAGCTTTTTGCCAAGTTTTAATTTTTAAAAAAATCTTTTTTCTTCATTCCATTATAAGCAGAGGTGGGATTCAGCCTGTTCGGGCCAGTTTGGGTGAAATTTACATCTGGTTCGCTGAACCGGTAGTTGAACTGACCACTGGCCCCGCCCACCCCTCCCCTCCCAGGAGTCTCCACGCAGCCCGTTTTGGACGCCGGTAAGTGCAGGGTTTGCACTGAGGCTCTGGGAGGGCAAAAAATGGCCCTCCCAGAACTTTCGGAAGAACTTTCAGAAATGGGCCTGTTTCCAGCTTCTGGAACTCTGGGAGGGACTCTGGAACTCAGGAGAGGCTGTTTTCACCCTCCCAGAGGCCCAAGGGAGGCCTCCAGACTCTTGGGGAAGGCAAAAAACAGCCCTTCTGGAAGTTCCAGTAGGCCATGGCCACGCCCACCCAGCAACCGGGCAGAGAACTGGTGGTTGGGATTTTTGAATCCCATCCCTGGTTATAAACCAGAAAAAAAACTCACCAAGTAGAAATTTTATCCTGCTACTCTGTCTTTAGCCATAAATCAGTTATATCTGAAAATGTTTAATAAAGGAGGCTCATACATACCCTTATGTTCATATTAACTGCATTATGGCTGTGAGCTTGATTGAAATTTCTTAATTCCCAGCTGCTCAACTCATGAGCAGACCACAAAAATCTCAATTTCTTCAGATTACTCATAAGGAGCAACTATCTGGAGTACAAGTAGGGAACTCACTATCTCTCCTTTTTCTGGAGAGATTTCACTGGCCAGATTTCACTCCTGATCTTTGCCACAATGTTGTCCCCCCACTCCTTTAGGGACATCTAGTTTGCTATGAATCATCACTGGAAACTCCTCATAAAGCAACTTTTAAGGTTTTTTTTTTAATTGTTGCTGTTGCAAACTGTCAAATAGAAACAGACTGTTTACTGAAAAGCATATGGAAGGAGGCTAGAAATGCTACCAATTTATTTTCTTTATTCTTAAAAAATGATGGGACTAAGGAGATTGAATAATTGTAGCTCAGGAGCTAGAAGACTGATTGAATGAAATTCTTTCAATTCCCCTATTAGTCTGCTGGAAAGAGAGAAGGGAAGTATAGATTGGCTCATGGTGTTCTTGCATTTCAAGGATGGCAAAGATCTATGAGAGTCAGTTTGGAGTAGTGAGTAAGGCATCAGGCTAGAAACCAGGAAATTGTGAGTTCTAGTCCTATCTTAGGCACAAAGCCAGGAGATGACCTTGGGCCAGTCCTTCTCTCTCAACTCTAGGAAGGAGCCAAGGCAAACCAATTTTTTAAAAAAACAAACAACCTTCCCAGGAAAACTGCAGGGACTAGTCCAGGGAGTTGCTAGGAGTCAAAAATTTCTTGAAGGCATACACACAGAGATCTATTAATATTGAAAACTATAATAGTTTGGCTTCTTTATGGAAGATTAGGAAGTCAAAATAGTGGTAGTATGGAGGTCCCACTGATTTCTTGGTCATATAATAACCAAACATATATTTTTGGCGACTTCACAAGCTTGGACAGAAGAACAGTAGTCTCCATATTTTTCTCCCTGGCAATTAAAATGTAAGATTTGCTACCAGTGTTTCTTTAGGTCAGGGGTGTCAAACTCACGTCGTCACGGTGATGTCACACATATTGGGACTTTTTTCCCCTTCGCTAAACCGGGCATGAGCATGGCAAGTGCATGACACATCTGGCCCATGGGCCGGGAGTTTGACCACCTGCTTTAGATAGTCATAACTATCAAAGCTAGTAATCAGTGATGATCAATGCTCCACTGATTGCTGTAGTTCCTTTAAAAATTCACCTTAGTTGATTAGTCACCGTCACATCTGATAGAAAATTCTAGTTTACCTATACCTAGAATTATTGTATTCTAAAATTCAGGGAGCTATTAAAGCTGCCAAATCCAACCCACTATCCAGGACAGTAGTATAACTTAAAGCATCTTGATATGTGGCTGTCTGATATCTGCTTTAGAACGTCTGTAGTGAGTCAGGGAGATGACCTTGAGAGAAATATGCAGAAACCTTTGTCTAGGCAAAAAGAGCTTAAGCATTTTAAAGTTCAGAACACTCAGATGAAGTTTAGAAGCAGACGTCTCAGTAATTCATTGAACTGTGAGGAGTAGGAGGTACAGCACAATCAGGCTTGCAAAGTTCTGTTATTATAACCTGTCTCTATTAAATATAGTTGTAGTTATTGTTTTGGTCTGCTCTACCTGATGGGACTTACAACAACCTGATTAAAAGGATTTCAGCTTGTGCCTAAAAATGTGGTATGAGTTGACCTGTTTCTTGGGAGGGAGTTTCAAAGATAGGATGTCATTGATTCTTGTGATAGTAGGGTACAGAAAGGGCCACTGCTGACTTTACTATCTGGGAAGATACAGGGTTTTTGTTTTTTTTTAAGAAGGCAGCTGTTGTTCCTTCTCTCATCTATTACATGGCCGGGCAATTTAAGGGAGTAATCCATCCAGTGACCTTTACATCTCAGATATATAGAGGCTTCACTTTGGGAGGAAGCGTTTATCAAGTCCAAGGAAAGGAATTGTCTTCTAGTATTGTCTTGCTCAGGATAAATCTTTTCATAGAAAGCCACAAAGGCAGTTTTTGCTGGGGACCAGTGAGAAAAGCTTTCCATGTGATGATGCAGAACAACATAGCTATAAATTTCCTCTAGAGCCAGGAGGCTCAGGTTGCCAAGTGACTCTCTGACCTTGACTGAGATTGAAATACTTGGAAGGGAGATGGGTAAAGGAAGGAAACTGCCCTTTTCATAGATAAACCAACAAGCTTGGCTCAGACCACTGATCCTTAAAAGAATAGCTCAAGTGGAGAATGCAAGGCTTGTTTACATCCTCAAGAAGGATTCATAGTTGAAGTCCTCAATTCTTCTTTGCATACACCAATCTTCTCTCCAAAACTTGTCTGGGACATACTTGTGTGTGCAAACACACATTTGTTTGTGTATTATGTGTTCTAAGCTTTCTCTGGAGACTTGAGCCTCATTTTCCAGTCACTTTGGAGAGGTAAGATCAGTATGAAGAGGGTGAAATAGAACATGGAGATGCAACTTCATGAAAAATATGCCCATGTTCATTTATATGTAGCAATACAAATGTAGAAATCATTACCCTCATTTGAATAGAATTCAAATATATCTCAACAGAGTGGTAAAAATATGAGCACTGTTTTTTTAAAAAAAAAAACTGTGGTTCCATGACTACCTTTAGTGCTACTTCTGTTCTCTTTTCATTGCTCCTATATCTCTGAACTGAACTTGGAACACACAACTCGAGAGACAGAAGTCTTAATTTAAACTTACAGTTGTCACCTACAAATCAGGCTAAAGTGTTACCCTCCTGATAACCAAAACCTGCTTGAGGATGTCCAACTGTTACAGAGAATGAGAGCAGGATGTGTGAAAGGCTGAATCAAGGATAAATCATAGCATATGAGATACTGTTTTTTTTTTTTAAAAGACTAAGCTACAAGAATTCAAGGAGACCTATGTGTCTTCCAGAAGGTTACACTAGGTCTTGATAAGCAGCTTTGCTATCAGAAGCTCAGCCAAAGAGTGATGATCTTGAACTTTGCTCTTTGACTCCTTAAGTCCCGCCCTTAATCTTAAAATGTGAGGAAGAGTATTAAGAATAAACTGTGCTCTGGTTTCTTGCAACGGTGCCCCTATTAAGAATGGAGGACAAGTATCCTGGAGATGATTGCCGAATAACCTCAACCAGCTTGCCAATGGGGAAAAACGTTGGGACTGTCATTCAGCAATCACTAGATTGACCAAGGTTGCCATTTCTTTAGTTGGGATTAATTTGAATAATTAATTATACTTAAGTTCTGGTTATCTCCAAAAGAAAGAAGTGGAGACAGAGAGTAGCCCCCCTCCCTTGTCACTAATATTGATTTCAATGTCATTTTCAAGCTGTGAATGCCACTACTTAATGCATAGATGTGTGTGCATGTGTTCAAATGGCTCTCCATGGCCCGGTATGCAAGCTGTGCTTCGTGTCTTTTTCCCTTGCTTTGTCATGTGCCCTGCTCCTTCTCTACCCCTACATATATAAAGAAATTGGGGGTTGGTAGCCGATTAAACTTTTATTATAACATGCTGCAAAATGCCTCTTAAATAGCTCCCTTCAGAGGCCACAGCCATGGCTGTAAAGTACCAGCTAGGGCAACGTTAATAAATAAACATCCATTTAAAGAACACGAATTGCAATCGAGTCTCTTTAAGGCTCCTGAAATAAAAGAGCTTTATAGCTTGTGCTGTGCTGAACTGAAGAGGGAAAACGTCTGCTTCATGTAAATAAATAAATAAATACATAGGTATACTCCAGTGATGGGTGGGAAGGAGGAAGAAAGCAAGTACCAGCTGAAGGGAATTGAGCAGAAAGTTGCAATGCTGAGTCTTAAAAATGTGCTGAGGGAAGCCTGTTCTCAGAAACGTTTACATAATGGTGCTAAAAAGTACACAGCATCCCAGGAGGTAGCAGAAGGGGTTCACTTAGACTCAAACTGAAATAGAGCCATTGATGCTAGTCTTCTATACTGCAAAGGAGCCCAAATCCAAAATGGAAGCCTGCTGGACAGGGAAGCAAAATGGTGAGAAACGAAGGTCAAGGTGGGGCAGGCCATTACAGTTGAGATGGTGGCTTATGTGAGCCTTGAACAATCCAGGGAAACTTTTCTAAGACTTTTTTTTTTTCCCCCAGTCACACTGCATCTGGTTTACTTTTTGCCCTTTATTTCTTTTAATAAAGGAGAGGAACTTGGACCTTTTCTGTCTAAACACTGAGACTGACACCCTGTGTATCTTCATTAAGATTTCTGAGGAGGTATTTCCTGTGATAAAAAGATAAAGCTTTCAGTCACTCAAGTGGTAACCTTACTTCTTCTTTCCCCATCATGCCACTTTTTGGAGAAATTGAAGCTGGAAGAGTGATGCTAAGGGCAAAAAAACACCTTCAGTACTTCCCCCCCCCCCCACACACACACACTTTTATGCAGTGATTCAGCAGCATTGAAACAAATGCAGGTTTACCACTTTCACTGTTTAATCTATATTCTGCTAAAACACTGGTTCCTGTAATCTTTAACTGGGTAAAAGAATACACCATAGGGCAAAACCTTTGGAACAAGGTACTTCAAATAGGTTAACTTACAGAATGCATTCAAAATGCAAGGCCCATGATTCCCATGGAATTGAAATTTGGCACATTTTATAAAGCATTTTATGATATGAAGATTATTGTAAAACAATTTATTACATAATACAAAATTATAAAACATTTCCTATACTAATAGTTCAACATGGGCTATTTTCAAGGCAGATATAGTTCTGAATGTATCTCAACTTTTCCCAATAAAAACAGTATATTAGAAGCTTTGTCACTGTAGAAATTATTGAGGAATCAAATTTATTTGCTTCCCATATCTTAACAAAATTGACTCTGGGTGGCTTACAGCATAAAACATTACAATCATAACATATATTTTTAAAACAATAAAAATAGAAGTCTCAATCCAGTCTCCATATATTTTTACACTTCCAACAAGGTTTGATGGATCTTATACTTTCCCACCAAAAGGCCATTTTTTCTTGTTTTGGTCTGCTTTGAGTACCGTGGTACCTTACAAAGCAGATTGAATTTGGTACTCAATGCACTTTGACACAACAAACATTTTGTCCCAGTACTCAAACATTTTGTCCCAGTACTCATTTCCCAGTACTCATTGTTTGTTTGGTACTCAATGCACAAGCTAGAACTTGCCATTGTCAGCTGCCTTGTGACTCACTACATTATTTCTTATGGGGAAAAATTGTTTGCTACTCATCATTTTTAGTAGTCATTGTGCCTCCCAGAACCAATTAACAATGAGTACTGAGGTACCACTGTAGATCTCAAATGCTCCATCTTTTGTCCATTCATACAAACATGGCATGAAGCCATTTATTGTCACTATGTCATGACATTGCACAAATATTGGTGGTCTTATACCAATAACAATGTACTGCCTTTAATATATGTGACTTGTTAATGGAGGTAGCAATATATTGTACAAAAATAACCATTTTCTTACAGGTCCAGTCAATGTCTGCCTTTCTACAATGTTCAGAATTACACAATCCACACACCCAATTCAGTTTGATTGACTTCATAGAGTTCCTACTTATCTTTCCATGTTCAAATGGAAGCATATAGTTGGCCATTATTCAAATATGATAAATATCTATATACATTTACATGTGGAAAAAGGGAGGAAATTTGTACACTATTCTCAAAAGGAATTGAATGTTTCTATAAAAGACCTATATAGAGCGATTATAATGCAGGTTAATTGCTAGTAGCATACAGTTCGTATTATAATAATTTCCATGTCTCACAAAGCAGACTACCTTTTTATTGGTTATTTACGGTAATAGTGAAGTAGGAGTGGCTTCAATTCTATTGAGAAAACATGGAGTGTGGCTGGGACATTCCCGGCAAAACTAGTATTTCACGGAATTTCAATCAGCATGGAAAAGGCCTATCTCATGAGAAAAAGCAATCTTCATGGCTCAGATAAATCAGAAGCCATAGGCATTTCCAAGATTCAGTGCTACCATCAAAATGACAATATAACTGTAGTAATGCAAGCCTCATCCTTTTTGTATGTGATACATATTCAGAAGGGGTGGAGCTTGCATCATGATATCATGACTCTCACCATTTGCCTCTCTCTTGCAAATGCCTTTGAAATTGCATAACCTGCACCATCCATCCTTTATCCCTCTATTTGCTAAATTTCTGGATTGACTACTGTCAATTTACTACCTCACCATTTTTCACTATGTCTCTGTGTCTTTCCTGTCCTAGTGAAGCCCATCTAATTCCTTTCCGTTTTGACAGCATATCTACCTGATTCTTGTACTGACACAAAATTGGGTTGGACACCCCTTCATGCTTCAAAGGACCTGCTGCCAGCATATTCCTGAAACCTTTCAGTGCTCCATTCCTACTTTGTTGTAGCTACCAAAACTCATTAAAGTTTGTAGGGAAACTAATGTCTACTGCAAAAAAAGAACCTAGCAGTGGTTCTGCTTTAGGGCTTTCTGGAACCAGGTCATTCACTCAACTCGATGGCTTCCAAAAGACATTTGGGGATTGATTAATTGATGTTAGGATCCACTGCATATCTTTGCAACTTCACAGGCACTTTCATCAGTCTCATCTCTTCCTGCAAAGCATCAGTAATACACTCTAATATCCTAAATATTATATTTCTTTCAAAAGAAGAAGCTACTTTTAGAAGCATTTGCTTCCCAGAAACAGCCCATTACACCTATGCATTTACTGGATTATCACAGTAAATGCCTTGTAAACCCAAAAACAAATGCACACAGTTATAAGGGAACAAATTTGTGGATTGCATTAGACCGAGACACTTTTTTGTATTTCTTTAATTTTTTTTAAATTGCCATTTATAAACTGATTGAGTGCTGGATGTGTGGCAAGAAGGAAGCTGCCCACTTTGAGAGCTGCCTGTATGAGTGTGGTGTTAATTGGCCCAGGCTTTTCTGATAGCCTGGGCTGGGATTCTCTAGGCTTAGTCACTAGCTGGCTTGAACTGAACTGGAAAGCCCTGGACTTGATGTGAAAAAGACCTAGAAGTTATATGGAATGAGATTGCAAAAGGAAAGTGTGTTAACAATAAATAGGCTGTGCATGCTTTGAACACAAGATGGAAAGAGGTATGGCAGGCCTTCAAATTAGTGTACCAATCTGCAGCTTATTTTCTTGAATCATAACAAGGCAAGAGAGTCTGAGAGAAGCCCTATTAAACACAGGTACATCGGTAGAATTCCTGTTTTCTAGCTGATCTATAAATACCTCTCTTATTTCAATCACTTTGCATGCTTCAGAAGGCAAAGACTAAGGAGATTTTCCTTCCCTTCCCTTCCTTTCCAACCAACTAGAATGGAAAGGAATACATTTACTGCTGCTCAGAGAATTGATGCTGAAAGAATATAAGTCTTTCCTTGACAAACTCAATTAAGAGCGAGTCCAATTCATGTTGTTTGCCAATAAGTCAAAATGCCTTCTGTGCTTGCTTTATTATATAAATGGATCCCACAAAAGATCCAGTTAGAACCAGAACAAGCAAGAAGACAGAAATAATTAGCTTGTAATGAGCTATGCCACTTTCAAGTGCCCAGGGAGCTATATATGTCTGAATGCTCCTTCATATGTCAGTTTCTTATATAGAGAAGCAGAACCTGAAATATTGAGGTAGCGGAAGTGGTTAATTATCACAGAGACCACAATCAGCTTCCCTCTTTTCATTTCCTGCTACCATCTGTTTCACAATGGCTGCCATGATGTTTTTTCTTCTCTCAGCAGTTCTGATTCCACAAAACTCCCTCTGAACAGCCCAACCCAACCAAGGGTACAATCTGCAAAATCAATGAGAAGGCTGCTTCCTAGTCTCTTCCTGCACCATGACATCATTTTGTTTTATATGGAAAGTGAGGAAATTTAAATTATAACCACCAACCAGGCAGCTTAGTAGATGAAAGGGTAGTCTTTGCCATTGCTGCAGCTGAAACGTGTGAGCTACCATGTGATAGGAGAATCTGGGCTCAGCTTTAGAAAGCTAGCATGCCTTACAAGAAGGCCCTTAATTCTGTTTTTTCCTTGCATGACTAGTATGAATTTGGGCTGCATAGAACTTTAGATTCAAGGCAAAAAAGAGCTTCAAATGCAAGGGGATAGATAAGCAATAACTGTCTGCAACTCCTCAAATCAATTGTGGATTTTATTTATCTATCAGTTTTGTGCCCACCATAATCAAATCTGACTCTCAGCCATTAATAAAAGTAGTATGTAACAAGACAAACCCAAGACAATGTAAATAAATCCTCCCCAGTAAAACACAAAATTAAGAACTAAGCCCATAACATATAAATCATTTAAGATATCACAAGGCAATACAATATCAATACCCACAGTAGTGCATAGACCACAACCTTTCAGGCCTTCAGAAGGCCTCCATTTTTAATAATGTCTGAATAGGCAGCAATGTGGGGGCAAGTCTGATTTGTTGAATCAAATGGATACTGAAAAATAACAACTACAAAGTCTCTTTCACCTTGTGGAATGAAGAACCAAATAAGTTCCTCTAAAGTGCCTGTAGGCCAGACAAGGAANAATGGATGGAAATTGAACAAGGAGAGATTTAACCTGGAAATAAAGAGAAACTTTCTGACAGTGAGAACAATCAACCCTCGGAAGTTGTGGGAGCTTCATCACTNNAAGCTTTCAAGAAGAGATTGGACTGCCATTCTGTCAGAAATGGTGTAGGGTCTCCCGCTTGGGCAGGGGGTTGGACTAGATGCCTAAAAGGTCCCTTCCAACTCTGATTATCTGTTATCTGTTATCCTCCTGGGATATATGGATCAAGTGGATTATTTCTAGTTGGAGGTGGTAGATCTGAAGATACTAGGTCATATAGGGCTTTATAGATTAAAAACAGCACTTGGAGTTGCGCTTGGAAACCAACCAGAAGCCATGCAGGGCCTACAACATTGGCTTCATATGTTAATAACAAACACTGCTAGTTAACAAATGGGTTATTGGATTCAGCAGCAGCTGGACCTTCTGGATAGCCTTCAAAGGCAGAGTCCTGTGGAGCACATTATAATAGTCCAAACAAATAGATATAAAGACAGAAACTACTGTTGTGAGATCCTTTCATCCCAGCTGGGCTGGGCAAATCCCTATGTTGCCATAGCCTCCCAACAGTCTGTCCAACAGTAGCCACAAATCCAGGAGCCTCCCACCCCCAAGACATAGCCCTACACTTCAATTATCAAATGATCATATTGAGGTAATAGAGCACATAGATGTACAAACAGCAACAAGTCAGCTTCAACATGTTTCATTCCATCTACATCTAATTGCCTCCAGAGAGTGGAACAAAGACATAGATGGCTTTTCCTGCACTGATGATATACAGCTTCAGTGTATTGATGATACTATATAGATTACTTCCCCCAGAACTGAACCCTGGGCATCCCACAAAGGAACATTTATAAGGGCAATCTCTCTTTGCCCGCAACCACTGAGAGCCCATTAAAACAGGAATAAAACCAGCATAAAGCAGTGATTCCAGTCCTAGCCCTCCCAGGGGTCTGAGAGAATGCCATGGTCAATTATATCAAATTATATCAATTATACTAAGAGATATAAAAGGAATATGAGGAGCAGACTATCCCCATTTAAATAATCAAAGAGCAAACAATGCCATCTCCATCACATATCTAGGTTTGAACCCTGTCTGAAAGTTCCCAGGTTAATTGTTTCTCTCGGAACGCTCTATAGTTGCCCCCAACCTTACCAATGAAGGGAATGCTAGAAACTGGGTGATATCTGTCACAAACAAGCAAACTAGACACTGCTCTTGAAATCACTGCCAAAACCCCCAATCCAGAATTCACCCAAAGCAATGAGACTTCTGGGGGACATCATCTAATCTTCTGTGGAGTCCTTTTACTCAGAAGCAACAGTTAATTCCATATGAACCAGAAAATGATCTGGCTATGGCAAAGATCTAAAAGAAATATCTTACATATTGAGATCACTACATACTACCTCAGAGAAAAAAATAAGGCCCAAGATGTCACCATCTCAGAGTGTTAAGCCAGACTAAGCCAATTATCACTATAAAGGTCAAAAACTGTACTCATACTCATTCCCAGGGCCTCAATTGAAATCATCCAATACCAAAAGGCCAAAGGACTCAAGAAACCAGCCTTACTGGATAGGAGAAGGACCTTCTTAGACAGCAGTATCCTTTACCTTGTCCCTGTGGCCCAACTTAATAGATAGGTAGGTATTCATAACTGCCACCTCAGGAGCAGAGTCCCTAGAGAGAGAAAGATTGTTGTACTTTTAAGAACATGCAATATTACTACAAACTTTGATAGATAAATGAAGAAAATGGCTGTGAAGGCATTTTATAAATAAGTACTATTGTAGGAAGGTGGGAGAAAGGAAAAATTAGGTAGGATTATTTGGTGGGGGGATAAGAAAACAGTGTTCAGTAGATAAAGTGCTGTATGGATCTTTATCAGTTCTGTGCAACCAAACCTTGTGGTCTACCAACCAGCAACAGCAATGTTATATCATGAAATACTGGCTGAATTACTGCAAAGCATTTAACCAGGTCAAGTATTGATTTATCAGGTGCATTTGCACAATATGCTAACTTTGGTTGATATTTATCTTGATTAGGATGTTGTGGCTCAGTAGGCTTATCTTATCTTGAAAAATGTTTAGATTTATTCATTATTGTAGTTTGGATAGAAAGAAAACTAAAATAGTCATAATATATGACAGAAAAACATATGCACCGCATGTATTTATTACTTTAGTATAAACTCCATAGAAGGGACCACAAATGCATATTCTAGAAGTCATCTCCATCAGCCATTTAGTCATGTCTGACCCTTGACCACTCTAGGGATCAGCTCTCTTCATGCCTGTTCTGTTCTGCTTTGTTCTGTTCTCCAATTCTAGAAGTATAAAAAAATTTACAGTTCCCTGGAGAATGTCCTGGAGATATCGTGTGCCCAAATCTGAGTGTGGTGTTCCTTCTTGGTCCTTAGATTTTGTCAGGTGCAAAAGACCAGGTCCATACATGAAGGCCCAGTTAAACTGATTTATTGCTAAAAGTCCTGTGCACAGGAATCTATTTAGCTAATAGTCAGCACCTGCTTGGAGTTAGATAAGGGTTAACAATTCAAGGGGAGGTAGACTTAGACTAATTTTGGCTATGTAGGGATTCTAGACTGTTGCCTCTTTTAACTCTGTCCCCAGGTTCTGTCACCCCTTCTCCTATAGAGGTTACATATTGCAGTCATAGCTGTCATGCCCAAAACCAAGAATGACACATGGTGATTCTTCCAAGCTGAGTTCTTTATTGATTCATACCTTTAGACAAAATCTTGCCAGACTGAAGTCTCTATTATCTGCAACTGCAATATACTCTGTGAACTATTAGGAAGGGGCTATCTTCACCCACTTTCTCCCACACATAAAATCTGGAGTGAGTTGCCTCCTTTCTGGAATTCACCCCCTTCCTTCATTCCATTATAATAGTTAATCCCAAAAGGATATAGAAAACACATAAAGCTGCCAGCCTAGCATGGTCATTCAAACAGAAAGCATGACTGGATGGACTAAGTTGACCTTATGAACTACTTTATTGTAAAGGAAAACCTTTCAAATTTAAAAGAACATTTCTCCCCCATTCCCTTTGCAGCCCAAGAAGCTAAGTTTCAATCCCTTCTGAGATATATGCCATGCCTGCATTCCTTCTGTAGGTTAAAACTACTTCTTAAATGACCATTCCCCTGATTGTCGCTCTTCCTCCTTTCTCCCAAGGTCATTCCCACATATTATTACAAAAATGGAAACCATGATAAGTGATGCTGCATATATCCTCCTATAAAAAGGCAATGATGATAAGGAATTGGGGTATGCACAAAATGAAAAAAAAAACTGTTTCACTTCAAGTTTGGAACAAAGATTCACCCAGAACATTGCAATTTGCTTATGTTCCAGTGCCTATGCTTTTGTTTGGAGCCAAATCCAGATCATATTTTGCCCTCTATGATGGAAGCGGGGGACTCCTTCCTAAATATGTCTCCTTCCTTCAAAGGCAAATGTTTAAAGGAGCATTGTCTTCCCTTTCTCCACTTTTCATCAGTATTCAGCTCCATCTGGTTCCATTATCATCCATATTTCATGGGTGCAAAGCAGGCAAAAGGGGCTGGAATTCCAGCTGGTGCTGCAGACGGCAGGTTTCAACTAAGGTCCCAGAGGAGGATGCTTCATTGTGAGCTTATTGAACCAGGAATATGAAACAATCTGGTCTGTAAAACTAGTGGGGGCTGGTCTGAAAAAAACATAGTGGAAGGATCCTGCTTGATTCTGCCTATTTGTCTGCTGTGGATTGGTCCCAAGTAGGACATCTGTCATTAAGTTAAGGGAAAATCATCAGTACATTTGCTCCAAAATTATTCGGTTGAAAAATTCCCCTTCATCCATTACCATGCAAAATTCCTTTGAGGAAGAGCGTTGTCTGAGTTCTTGGGTTACTACTGACTTTCTTTATTCCTATAAAATGATCCAAACAATTAGTTGAAGGATCTTGCCAATCTAACATCGGTATTCTTTTTCCATTGAGCAGGTACAAAACATTTCCCAATCCATGGAAGTGCTGGATCTTCGGACCTACCGGGATTTGCAATATGTCCGTAATACAGAATCGTTGATGAAAGGACTGGATTCTAGGCTGAAAGTGGCCACTGAGGGTCAAAAAAATCTGAATGTCAAAAGTTTCCAGGTAACTCTTTGCATGTCCCCCCTGCCATTGCAAGTGGAGGAGAAAAAGTTTGTGCAAGATCAGTGCAAATCTGTGCAAATCTGTCTGCTGTTTTCAAAACTCTTCATTTCGTGTGGCAGGTTTAATTCAACCCCAGTTTCACATGCATTTTTCTATTCATTTCTTTTATTAAAATTACTTTTTTTTTATTCTGGAGTGCACTCTTGCAAACATTGTTTCCTTAATATTAGTTATCCTTGTGTGCAGTTTGCTGTGACTGCATGCATTGTTTGAGGTGCAAAACATGGGACAAAGTCAGTGGTAGGCTTCTGCTGGTTCGGACAAGTTCTAGCAAACCAGTAGTTCTGACCATCAGCTGGCCCTGTCCACCCGTACCTGCCCTATCCTATCCTATATTTCCGTCTTTCTGGCTCAGCTGATTCACACAGCACAGCTGATTTCCATGCCTCAGCTGTTCTACTTATTGGGGCTGTCCTAGAAGATAAGCAGTTGAGCTTCAAATTGCTGTATTTTGAATGCTGCATGCGCTTACAGAACCGGTTGTTAAACCGGTTGCAGCCCACTACTGGGCAAAGTTCTAGAAAGTATATATTTCGGTATTTACTGCACCTGGTTCTTAGTGTAGTTGGAAAGATGTCAGTTTATAGTATAAATATTTCAATGAATTTAATGTACCCTTACTGAGGGATTTAATTATGATGGTTAATAATACTGTTTAGATGACAATCTCCATGGCATTCAGTTTTAGGCCAACCTGATTTCTGTTTAAAAATAAACTGTTTTTAATAAAGAAGTGATAACTGGGATTAGATACCTGGCAAGAAAGATTTTGTTTGGTTTTTGCCATTTTGGCATTAAGACAAAGGTGATCTCAAGAATAGTTTTCAATTACTAGTTTGCACATAGTTAAATGTAATTCATAAGGATTGATAGGAAAGAAGCTGTCTTGTACTTATTAACTGTCCTTGATCACATCCATCTTCATGATCAAGTGATTATTCAGGAGGAAAAAAATCATTTGGGGCATGGAGCAGATGGGAAGGAGAAATGAAATGCTAATCAGTGTGCAGCTAATATCAGTTAGGAGTGCCAGTAGCATTCATAGAATGGACTCATTTGCATAACCTTTGCAAAATTGACAAGAGTGTTACTTGCATCCCTAAGAAACCGTGATAGATAAAGAAGTAACATTAGGCCAAACAAGAGAAAGGATTTTGCCAATTATAGAGGAGCTGTTTGAGACTAGAATGGGTTGATCTTAACAAGGAAGGAATGGTTTTGGAAGGTTTTGCTTCAGATAACTTAGGTAAATGCTGAAGATGCTTTGAGGCTGATGTTTAAAGTGCAGCTACTGTATCTTATTCATAGCATTTGAAAGTAATCTCAATAATATCTCCCATTTGTAACCTCCTGTGTCTTCCCATTGCTTCTTCATTTTCTCTCTCTCTCTTTCCCCCAAAATAAAAATGGCTCAGGGTAAAAAAAAAAACAAAACAGGTTAGGTCCACAATGCCCTTTGATTGGTGGTATGCAGAGACCGAAGTCTGAAAGAACCCCTAGGGAATATTAGGCAGGATTATTGATTGTAGATTACAGCATTTATAACCCATTTTTGTACCATTTTTATACCAATTGAAAACAAGAGTGCTTGCTCTACAGACTATCGGCATTCTTATAACATATTGGAAAAATGGATTTGTTATACAGATAGTTCTCAACATATGCACAAGATTGAGCCCCAAATTTCTGCTGTTAAAGTAAGACATTTGTTAAGTGAGTTTTGCCCCATTTTACGACCTTGCTTGCCACAATTGTTAAGTGAATCACTGCAGTTGATAAGTTAGTAACCTGGTTGTTAAGTGAA
>AZIM01000050.1:331490-360805 GCA_000516915.1 Ophiophagus hannah
TATATATATATGTATATATGTATATATATAATATTAAAAGAAGCTTAATTTAGGCAATGTGGCAGTCACCTGTCTTGAAGCCCACCAAGTTCTCTGCCTTACCTGATACTTATGGGAAGCTGACATACTTCAGAACCAAGACAGACAGATTCCTCTTGAATTTTTAGAATTCCTTTGAACCTGAATTCCTTCAGGTGTTTTTGAAAAATAAAAAAGATGAGTGACCGTAGTCCAGTGCCATTATTTTAGAATGTAGTGGCATGTCCAGAAAAGAGGCCATTTTGGAGTCAAAACAAATATCCTTATAAGATACAGCAAGAAGCAACATAAGATGTTGGTTTTGTGGTAAATGGGTCCTTGGGGACACATCGTGCACTTCATGGCAATCCTTTGATGGAGAGCTTCCATAGCAGGCTCTTAAAATGTCACCCCTCCAAAACTTTGCCTCCTTGTAGTTTCCTTGCTTGCCTTCTGCCTGCAGATTGCATCCTTAGATGGCAGCAAGGAAAACTTTGTTGCCAGGTAACAGATATAACAAGGTTTTGCAGTCCAGATCTGGTGACCCTATGTTTGCCTAATGGAGAAGGATCATTATATGGCCCACCTTTGTATAATAACTTAAAATGTTTCATAATAGAGTCTGTTCAGTCATGGAGCGATATATGACTTCCACCCAGGAGCACACTACATCTGAAGAAAAGTAGGGTTATATGCAGTGGTGGGATTGGAATGACTTAACGACCGGTTCTCTGGCTGGGTAGGTGTGGCCAGTTGGTCATGTGACTGGGTGGCTGACATTACACATCACACCCAGCCCCGCCTCCTGGCCACTCGCCTCAAAGACAGAGGTAGGATTCAGCCAGCTGAAGCTAATCCCACCACTGATTGGCCCCGCCCCCACTCATTTTTTTGCCTCTTTTTGGCCATTTTTTGGGCTTTTTCAGGCTATTTTTTGGGTCATTTTGGCCTGAAAAATGGCCTAAAAATAGCCTGGGAAATGCCCCAAAAAACAGCCTGAAAACAGCCCAAAAATGGCCTGAAAAATGGCCAAAAAACAGGCCGTTTGGGGGGCTGTTTTCAGGCTGTTTTCAGGCTGGTTTTTGGGCCATTTTTGGTTAGGGTTAATGTGATTCCCTAAAGATACTTCAGAATACATGGGAGACCAAACCTAATAAATATTTGCAACTCTTTAAAGCAGCCACATTTTTCCCAAGATCATGCAATTGCAGCTTTTTGTGATCTGGGGAAAAATGTCTTCAATTTGAAAAGTTGCAGGCCATGCTGTCTGGCATGCATAAAATCACTTTTTGGGGAACTGTATGCCAAATGCTGCAGAATCTTAACTTTTAATAACTTGTGAGGGATCCAGACTTCTTCAGAATTCACTTTCAGAATTCACTTCATATATCCTGTAACAATAATGTTAAATGTCAATAGTGTTAACAGTCTTCTTTTGACAAATACACATGGGGAATATAATTCCTTGTTTATATTTTTTAAACCTCATAAATTTGAATTATTCGGAGCAGAGAGTGATTAAAAAGTGCTTGTCTTCCAGATAAAATTAAAAGAATAACAGGGGAAATGGTCTATTGAGAAAACAAAGGATAGTGGAATGATTGGGCACAAATTAATTTTTAAGCTATTGAAATTTAAGAATTTTAACAGTTCATCACTTACATATTTTCCTGGGATTATGGATTGTGTTATTGTAGTTTCCTTGTTATTATTATTTGGCCCTACTGTAAAATAAAAGTCCAAATTTTTCTGTTTTTAATGAGGACACAGTGTCTCTAGGGCTAATAAAAGGTACAAGATTGATTAGAAAACAAAATCTAGCTTCTAGGCCACAGTAGGACATTCCCTGCTTGCATCTAACCACAGAACAAACATGTCCTAGTAGCATCTCTTTAAGTTTTCATTAAGTTGCCAGCCCACAATGAGACAGGTTTAAATTATCCTTAACTTGCACCAATATTAAGGCAGCATTTTCCCATTCTGGCATTTTCTAAGGGCAGCTGTGTGAAACCTTTTTGGCATTGTCACTCATACCTTGGAGGGAATTCATGTCAGTGTCAGTGACTTGAGAGAAGAGCAATAGAATGGCATATTTCATGTTACTATATTTTTCCATTGACTCAGGAAAGGGTGGTCAGAGGAGAAGAAAGGTTTTATTCAGAGGTAGAGAAAGATTTCTCGTTCTCTGTATCTCCTCTATTTTGCATTTCAGGTTGTGGAAAACTCACTGGAATAAGCAACCCCATTACTATCCGAGCATCTGGATCCAGATTTGGCTCTTGGATGACAGACACCATGGCTCCAAGTTCTGACAGCCGGGTGAGTGCGTGAGAAGGAAGTCACCTCGCATTTAAGTAGTCTCAAATTTGGGTGATTTCTAGGGAATCAAGGAGCTGGATTAAATGGTTCAGTGCCAGCAGAAAGCTGACGTTCTCTAGTTCATTTTTTTTTCCAAATTCAACACAGATGGAATAAAATAGACCAACAGCAAATCCTTCCCACTTATTTGATTTTGTTAGTGAAATACGACATAATAAGCACAATATGCTCAGCAACAGCGGAAAGCATAAGCTGTGGACAACACCTGCTGCTCAGCATGATGTTGTCTCTCTCAGTTGCAAATTACAGCATTAGTGCAAAGGAGAGAAAAACAGCAAGGAATAAATATTGGAAGGCCATCTCTGGGGGAACTAGGAACGGGGGAAAGGAAGAGCCCTGTGAGGATAGCTTCACTCCTTTACTTGTGAGGAGGGAAACCCATGATTAGCAGATTTGATGCATGATTGTGTAGATCAGGGATGTCAAACTCAATGCCTGCAGGGTGCTTAGATCTGGCCCATGGGGCCAGCCTGGAAATAGCAAAGGATTGACCCGTGGTGCCTCTGCTAATAAAAATGGTCGGGGGGTGACCGTTTTTGCCTGGCAGGATGCAGCAGGAGGCCATCCAAGCCAAAAACCAAGCCCATGGCCCCTTGCATCTCATTTTGGCCAGGAGAATGCTGCAGGAGGGCCTCCATCCCGTCTCCCCCTCCCCCTGGTCAGGCCACAGAGGACAACTACAGTGCTGATGCAGCCCTCCAAGAAATCCAGTTTGACACCACTGCTGTAGATCATCTCTCCTTCTTTCCATTTCTCCCAGTAGTTGCTAATACAGTTTTGTCCCAAGCTACTTCCAAAGCACTGAAGCATGATTCACCCACTGAACCGTTTTTACTCATTGAAGAGACATAACAATGCTGAGTTTCAGCACTGTAGGCTGTAGCATAATTTTGCCTGACGTGGTCTTTTCTCTTCCCCCTCCCTCCAGTTATTATGGCAGTGGGCTTGGATTGTTGTCCTGCATATCTCTGGAAGAAGAAAACAGCCAGTGGGGAATTTAATTTGGGACAAGGTGTTTGTTGTGAGGAAAGAAAGGGCTAGTTTTTTACCTCCTTGCCTAGATGCAGAGTAACTTCCATTTTCAGGGTCATAAAAGAGGGTTCGGGATCATATCTGCATCGTGCTATACTTTTATTTTCATGCCTTTATATATATATATAAATTGCACTCATCACTTTTCTATAAGAGTCAACCAGATGTGGACAAGGCTTCAGAGGTGATAAAGGAAAGAAAGCTTTTGCTATTGGGTGACGGGGTAAGAAGGGCAAAAGGTATTGGAGGATGGAGAAAGCACAGCTGAGGCTACCACCCACAGAAATCCTCCATTCAAAAAGGGTTACAGCATTGGAAGAAACCACTAGGGTACCATGTACCAGAATATATTTCAACCTCATGGCATTTGCTGAATCTTGGCCATGAGGTTGAAATATACTTTGGATTATAGTTCTGACAATATGCCAGGAAAAATTGGAATAGCAATATTGACTTTAAACATATTTCTTAACCATTTTGGATGGTTCTCCTACTAATCCGAACACTTCTTATTTCCATTCACTCATGTGTGTGTGTATGTGCGCACGTGCGTGTATGTGTATATACACAGAAAAATACAGAAATTCTTTTTTTCCCAGTGGGAGTACACAATTCCTGTGGTCAGCATCTTTCACAGTTTAATTTATATTGGTTTTGCAGTTTGCCTTAACTGATGTGCTATGAGAAACAACTAGCCTTGAAAGTAGCTACTCTCGTCCCTGGAAAGTTCAATCAAAACCCTTATTGTAGGCAATATTTAGAGAAGGGATAACAAAAAAAATGGATTGGAAAGTTGTCTTTGTGATGACAAGACTGAATAAAGGGAAAGAGGCACCTTGTTTTCAAGTCTTGTCCATCAGCAGCTGATTTGTTGCTTAACGGTTTTGTAATTGAGAAGGCTATAAAAAAGGGGGCCTTATTTCATGCTTGTGGGATGAACGTGGAGGAGAGATAGAGAGCAAGATAGAGAGATGGGAAGTGGAGGGGGGAGCAGAGACTTGAAATAGATTGAGCAAAGAAGGAAATGAAAAGGACAATGGCCAACATCATCTTCAAGTGACAGATTCAGTCATCTTTACAAATAGGTTCAGATCTTCCCATCAAGTAAAAGAGAGAGAGAGGGAAGGAGAGAAAGGAGGCCTGGGAAGTGAGAGGGTGATCCCCTTGACTTATACATCCAAAGTCCAATAAATTATACTCCAAGAGATGCAGCCCTCTGAACCCACCCAAAAAGGCTTTATCTCCATAATGTAAAAATGGGATAAGCAAGCTTTTGACAGACCTGTTGCTTCATTAATTAATCTGGGTGGAGACCATGGAAATTTGATGCCAGGTGGCTGAGGATGGCTCAGGCATTTAAGCAGGGTGGGAGTTTTCAGATTTTTCTGATTGGACAGATTTGGGATTTCTTGCTCTTCCCCCCATAGTGTTAAGCGTATTTGAGTTGGACAATACATGGCTAGTACACAACATTCTTAGAAGCTTAGAATAACAGAGTTGGAAGGGACATTGTAGGTTATCTACTCCAACCCACTGCCCAAGCAGGAGACCCTATACCATTTCTGACAAGTAGCTGTCCAATCTCTTCTTGAAAGCCTCCAGTGATGAAACACCCACACCTTCTGAAGACAAGCTGTTCCACTGGTTAATTGAACTCACTGTCACAAAATTCCTCCTTATTTCTAGGTTAAATCTCTGCTTGATTACTTTCCATCCATTGTTCCTTGTCTGGCCTTTGGGTGCTTTGGAAAATAGAAACAGGGGGAGAAGAGACACTGTCGGGGAGTTATATTGGAACACTGCTATCATGTCATCCCTCGTCCTTCTTTTCACAGTTCTTCCAACCATTTTTCATATTTTTTTTAGCCTCCAGGAATCTAATCATTGTTGGTCTTCTCTGCATTCTTTCTAGAATCTCAACATATTTTTATAGCATGGTGACCAAACCTGGATGCAGTATTCTAGGTGTGGCCTTTCTGAGACTTTATAGTGGCACTAATACCTCATGTGATCTTGATTCAATCCCTCTGTTAATGCAATTTAGGATTGCATTGGCTTTTTTGGCTGCTACTGACTCATATTTAATTGATTATCCACTAGGACTCCAATATCCCTGTCATAGTTACTGCTATTAAGCCAGGCTTCACCTAATCCGTACGTGTAATTTTGGTTTTTCTTGTCTAAGTGTAAGATTTTACTTTTCTCTACATTGAATTTCATTTTGTTAAATAGGGGCCTATGTTCAAGTCTGTTGAAATTCCTTCTGGTGATGCTGTCTATCCCATTTTTTTCTAGCTTACCAAAAAGCAGGTTGCAGTCTACTTTGTCAAATGCCTTACTGAAGTCTAAGTATACTATGTCCACAGCATTTCACAGGTCTACTAATTTAGTCAAATGATTAATTTTGTCAAAGAATGAAATAAAATTGGTTTGGCATGATCTGTTTTAACAAACCTGTGCTGGCTTGTTTCTAGATGTTTACAGATCTGTTTTTCTATATTGTTGTTGTTGTTGTTGTTGTTGTTGTTGTTATTTCCAGTATCTTCCCAGGTATTGATGGATGTTAGGCTGATTGGTCTGTAGTTTCCTGGGTCTGATTTATTTCCCTTTTTTGAAGATGGGAACTACATCAACTCTTCCAATCCTCAGGTAGTGCTCCAGGAATTTTGAAAGACATGGTACAGTGGTTCTGAGATGACATCTGCCAGCTCCTTCAGTACTCTGGGAAGTAATCTGTCAGGTCCCAGTGATTTATATTCATCAAGATCAGACAGTTGTTCTCTTACCATTTTCTTGCTTATTTTCATTTTTATTTCTAGTCTGTCTTTTATGCTTATGTTTTTCATAGGTTGGGCTATAGTTTCTTTTTGCTTCAAGACCGCTGCAAAGAATAAGTTAAACAGCTTTGCTTTCTCTCTACTACCTGTTACTTGCCATCTTCTCTCTTTAGTGGACTGACTGTTTCCTTGACTTTTTTTCCTGTTATTTATATGTTGAAAGAAACTTTTTTTTTAATTATCTTTGACTTTCGTTGAAGACTTTGTTCATTTTGAGCCTTTGCTTTCCTGACTTCATTTTTGCAGATTATGGATGTCTGCTGATATTCTGCCTTAGTGTCCCTCTTTCCCTTTTTAATACTTATCCTTTTTATTTTTCAGTTTATCAGAGAGATCTTTGTGCAACCATGCTGGTTTTTTCTTGGATTTCTTGTTTTTCTTTTTCAGTTGTATTGTGCTGCACTGGACTTTTTATGATTATATTTTTCAGAGTTGCTTCTTGGGTTGTTTTCCCCTTTAGGATTTTCATCCAAGGAACTTTTCCGAAGCTCTCTCCGAGTTTGTTAAAATCAGCTCTTTTAAAATCTAAGAGTCTGGTATGGTTATATTCTATTGCTTGTATTTGCATTGTGTTGAATTCCAGTATGACATGGTCACTCTCACCCAAGGTTCCTGAAGTTTCAACTGCCTCTTCTTCTCTGTTAGTAAGAATTAAGTCCAGTATGGCTATCCCTCTAGTTGCCTCCTCTACCTTTTGGACAACAAAGTTGTCAGCTAGGTTTGTCAGGAACCTTTTCAATCTCATTTGATGCAGAATTAGTCTTCCAGTTGATGTCAGAGTAATTAAAGTCCCCCATTACTATTGCAGTATGTTTCCTACATATATTTGTTAATTGGTTAGCAACAAGTACATCTATTTTTCTGCCTAGTTGGGGGCCTATAAGGGAATGATGCAAAAAGAATTGCATCCACATCTGCCAATTCTTTAAGATACCCTTAGGATTCTGTAAAGTCATGGAGTGGTGATCCTGAGCAGCAGTCCGGAAACCTTGGTCCATCTACCATAGTTCGGTAACATCTGCACAACTAGCCAAGTTTTTCTAGGTTTTCTAAAGAGCCGGGGGATGTGCTTGACTAATTTGGGTTCCCCCTCCACCCCCAATGTAACATGGAGTTTTCCCCTACAAGGGATAATGGAAGCAATTGGTACCAGGAGGAAATAATTCACGGAATTCCAGAATTAGAATCTGGAGAGCGTAACCTTTATTAACCATGCAATAGAGTTGTACATACTGCTTTACAGTGCTTTACAGCCCTCTCTAAACAGTAATGAAGTTGCAATGAAGAAGCAATGATGAAGTTGCAAATAATAATAATTAAAACAGAAATCTAGGTGTTTCCATGGGAGGACTCACAACCCATTTACTATTTTCCCTTTAGCCCCAGAGACCCCACTCACTTTTTCCTGCCATCTGACTGATAATCACCAGTGAGGAGGGAGTTCGACCAGAAGACCCCCCATGGTTCCTTCCAATTCTTTTTTCTGTTTAATATCTTTCCCTGCTGTGGTTAAAGAGAAAGCCATTACGTTCAGTAGGTAGAAGTAGCCAAGATACTCTTCCTAACCCTGCTCGATGCCACTCAACTCAACTGAATCTCTCCACTCACATGGCTCCAAAGGACTCCATTGAGGCCAAGATAATTCTACCCCTTTCTGAAGGAAAAATCTCCTTACAGGAGAGAGAGGGATGACTTCAGAGGAAGTGGAAAGGTGTCAGGGCAACAAGTCCTCATCTAGCAGTTCTATATCATTCCCCAATTTCAAGTGGAGAATCCATTGGCTGAATTTGATGCATGCATTTCAATGCACAACTTTCTTTGCAGATTGCCTTGACCTTATGAAGGGTTTCCAAGATGTTGTGTTATTTTATCTATCCTTTAACTGCCATAATCTTTCCATGGTAGTTTACTGCATAAAAGCAATGCAATTCAGAACCAAAACCACATTAATATACATAGCAATTTTAACTGAACCTATTACAATAACATACAATCTTGAAAATGCCCCACAGCCAACAGAAAATCGATAAAAATCCAGACAATAGAAGGTTTTTGGCTTTTGTTTCTGTTTTTTTACAAAACCTTTGAAAAGCAACCCTAGCTTGGGCCTGGCTTATATATCTTGAGGGAGAAATCTCAAAGCCATGACTATGATGGGCCTGGACTGAATAAATGGTATAAATAAAACACCATCAAATTGAAGGGACACCCACAGATTATGCTTTTGTGGGTCTCACCCTCATGGGTAATCTTTCCCCTGGTTATTTCTCCTGTTTTCTTTAACTAGTACAGTCAGTAAATGGCAGGATATAAATCAAACAAGCCAAAAGACAGATAAATAACAGGCCTTCCTGTTGAGTGAAAACAAACGTTGGGCGGTTGGAGATTTTCATTTCAGAATTGAAGTTGGGGGCGGGGTTCAGCTACTCTCAAGTCAGTATTGACTCTTCCCACTTCCCAGATCAGTCTTTGCAGTTTTCATGGCAAGTTTTTTCAGAAGTGGTTTTCCCTTGGTTCTTGTTGAGAGAGAGTGACTGGTCCATAGTCACCCAGCTGGTTTTGTGCCTAAGGCATAACTAAACTTCACGGTCTCCTTGTTTCTAGCCTGATGCCTTAACTACTATATCAAACTGACCCCTCTTAGGAAAAATATGATATAAAAAATGAAAATACATTTAGAAGGGCCTCCTTGCTTGTTCCTGTTACAAATTATAGAATCCACAGTGTTATTGTACGTATACATAGGAGGTTCTTATTATTATCTAGAGCAAGATAGCAAACTGTGATCTCTCCCCACCCATCCCATGATGTTGGTGAGTCACAACTCTGAGCATCTCTTGTCATTGTTCAGGCTGGTTATGGCTGCTGTCATTCAGCATTATCCAAAGAGTTGGATTCTCCACCTCTGATAATAGAGATTTATTTATGGACTTCCATGTGAACTGATGTTGAAATGAATAAGTGTGAAAGTCATGCTATAATTTTGTAGAACCACTGTTTCACCATTTTCAAGGACTTGGCAAAGTGTTTTGAATCTATGATGAATGATTTATGGAGAAGAAAACCTAACATCACCCATCTTGCATCCGCACACAACGATGCATATCCAGCTGAGCTTCCCAAAACAGAACAAGGAGAACTTGGTCTCATCTGATCATCTTCCAAGCATGAAACCAATCTTGCCTTCTTTTTTGCCATCACGACATTTTTTTCAGTTATTAAAAACTACTCAGGCATTTAATCGTGAGAAAAGAGTGAAAATGTGCTTTAACTCAGTAAATTAAAGGAGATAAAACTTTTATTAAAACACACATAAATCATCTGTTAAGACTGAGATATGTTTACTCAGCCTCTGCAGCTGAGCTTCTGGGCAACATAAAGCTGAATGAAAATGATTGGGAGAAGAAATTGGGATGGCAGGAAGCCCACACTGTATATTTGGAGAGCCTTTCGAAGCTGATATTTGCAGATCCATTTTTCTCCAATTATGGAATCATGGATAATGAAATGAATTAGCCAAGTATGAACTATTGGCTGCGGTGGCTGAGAACCATGGGCAATGTAATCCAGTGCATCTGGAGCATACAGGATAGGGACAACTGAATTTCACTGCCAATGCTTTTCATGAGTACGAGTAGCACTGTATGTCTTATACCGCCTATTTGTGAACAGGTGTGTAGTTCAAATCCTAGTAGTAATTATATAAAATATAGTGGGTTGCTGCTTGGGAATGAGTTTTTTAAGTGGTCTTCCCCAATTCTGGAATGCCCTCCTTCACGTGGAACAACTTGTCTCTAATTTTGGCATTGTGCAAAAACATTTTTATCTTCCTAGGCCTTTTAACAGTATACTTTAATATTTTATCAACTCTGCAGAGTTAATTTGTTTTACTTCGGTTGCTTTACTTTTTGCTGCTTAGAAATTATAGCTGTTTGCATTATTAGCTGTTGCTTTTGGTTTACATTTTTAATTTATGTTTTTAGGTAGTGATTTGAATGTATTTGTGTATGTCCCCTGGGGAATAACTTCCTTTTGAATAGGCAAAACATAGGAAAGTTTTAAATAAGTAAAGACCAGCCAGCATGTGTTGGATACAGATTCAGGTCTAACTTTCTGCCTGAAAGTTGTTTATATGCAATGTATTAATTACAGCTTGCTAGTTGTTTATGAAAAGAATTAGCATACATTTCTGTCACCTGTATTTTAGATTGCCACAATCCAAGGAAGGCTGAATTACATTCAAACAATCATATTATTCCTTTTAGAAGGATAAGTAGTGTTATGCAAAATATAGGAAAGGAACAAAAAATGTTACGTCAAAAATGTTTAAGGCATGAGATAAGAACAGGAAGAAGAAACAGAGCCAAAACCTATTCATACCAATCCATTCACTTTATCTCACCCTTACTTTTTTTCCTTGCTGACTTCCATTCCAAGCCCATACATTGACTCATTCATTACCTTTTGTTCTTTTTGAGGATCTCATTGACTCCATCCATCTATGACATTTTAGCCCCTTTCCTTGGCTGTCAGAACAGTGCATATATTTCCTAGTTGGTGGCATGCAGGTAATGATAGCTTGGCCTGTGGGATAATCTATATGAGAAATCCTAGCTTGCACTGAAGAATATGTATATGTCGGGGTATCTATGAAACCCATTTTTATGCTCATACAATTTTGCATTGTATTTAACTTTCTGAAAGCATTGATCAAATTTTAGTATAAGAACCATTACAATGAATCTGTTTCCAGAGCTGCTCATTTCATCATTTGCATCTCCCTGACATAACCACCATGGCTCCCACACTGTCATGGTGAGACTGCGGCAATTATTCCTGGTTTATATGAAACACTAGCCATGGTTTAAGAGAGTGGTAAAATGTGGTGGTATAGTCAAAATGTTGGAGTAGACTTGGGGAGTTCCAGATTCAAGCCGTAGAAGATTCAAGTCTGCCATGGAAATATATCTGGATGATTTGGAAGTAGTCACTCTATAAGCTCATCCTATCTCACTGGATTGTTATTTTGAGGATGAAAAGAAGGGAGATTCCCCTGTGAGTGGGATAGGATTTTAAGAACTCAAATACATAAACATTGAAGACTGGGCATCAGCTTCCTATCCTTTCAAAGTTTTATCTCTTTGAAGCCAATTGGGGAATAATATTTATTTGCATCTTCACTCAGTTTCCATCCTACAGGACCTATACAGTGATCAAGCAAATGTTTGCAATTATCTTTTTTTTCTAGCTGACATTTCCTTCTTGGGCCTCAGAAAGCACTTAAGTCTCCTTTGAGATATTTTGCAGGTTTCCCCTCTCCCTTTCTTTGGAGAGAATACAGGGAAAGAGATTTTTAAACTTCAAAAGACATCCTCGCTTGAGCTTTCAACGAGAAGAAAAGCTACAGATTAGATGCTGTGCAGAACCAGACTGAAGCGGGGAGATGAAGGCAGCTTAATGTTTTAAAGAGGAATGAAAGGGAAACAGATCCCTGGAGATGTGGGCACTACTTCCTTTGTGTCCCAGGATCAGGCTACAGACAGAGAAACCTACAGCAAAATCTCTAACCTTGGCTTCTCTATTTCACAAACTTTGGACTCAACAGCAAAATTTGTAGTTTTGGCATTTGCTCAGGGCTGAGGAAAGAGCCAACGGTTTCCTGACAAACTGTAGCAACCGAGATGGTACAAACGTCTCTCCATTTTACATGCCAAGTTGCCCTTTCTTCCATCTCTGATTTTCCTCTGCAACCCTGACGACCGGGTTACTTGTCATCTCACCAGGATTTATTTCCTGCCTCAGCACCACCCGAAAGAAAAATTGGAAACAGAGAGCAGAGAAAAAGGAACAACAAGTGAAAATAAACTTGGCAGGCAAGAAAAAGGTTAAGCGATGCAAATGTTCCATCATGCTAACTTAGGATTATGGGCATTAGCCTAAACAATTGGAAATCCCCTAAGAAATTACTCTGGGCAAATTGTTTTTGCTGATTGCACTTCAGCTTCTTTAAATCAGAGGTTGCCCTTATTCATAGGGCATCAGATTAAAACTGGGTGTAAATGGCTTTATAACTTGTGGTCGCCAAATGTCTCCAGGGGTAGAAATAGAAATTGCCCTTAGCGGTACCAGTAGCAATTATTTTAAAAAAATTAGAGAAGATTTAACTGAAGCATGAGAAGCCATGAATATTGCAAACTGCTGAACAGATTATTCAACAAAGGACAAGGCACTCATCTAGCATCTGTGGCCACTACCCAACAATTTATCCTTAAGAATGCCCATACAGTTTTCCCTGGCTTTGAAAGAATGTCTCAGGTAGGTTCTGTTTCATCAAACTAAAGGACAGATGATTTTTAAAAAGAAGGATCCTTGATCTGCTCAGCAAGACATCAAGCCTGGTTGGATCATAAGGATACAGCATGACCTGCCTTGAATGGTTTTTATCCAAGTGAAAAGTCATGACATACATTTAATAAAATAATTAAAATAAAATCATAAAACAAAACAGAAATGTAATGTAGGTGTTCAAGGAGTCCCATATATTCTTGAATGCCTCAAGGGGAGAGTAAGAGTCTTGGTGGAACCTTTTCCCAGGTAGCGATCAAGTATGAAGTCATCAAGTAAACAGACCAGTTAAAGTGATCCAACAGGGAGACAGATTAGAGGTAGCAAGAGATGTTTTGCAGAGTCACAGGGTATACTCTCCAAAAATAGAACAAAACAAGAGAGAGTTAAAAATAATTTGCATACAGTAAAAGATCATTTAAGGGGAAAAAAACTGTATTAAATTAATTTTGTTGTGATTCCTGTATCTGATTCGGCCAAATATGATATTTGACCTGGAGATACTGGTACTTGTAAAGGATTGCTTTATTCTCAGAGTCAATCATAGCAACCATCGTGATGCCAGAACAATGACCCATATACAATGCAAATGGCACCATGACATCCTTTCAAGGAATAAATTGCAGCATTTGTAAGATGTCACCTTTATGTCTCCATTGCACTTCCCTGAACTCATTTGCACCACATTTATTTCTTCATAGTGAAAGTTACCATTAGGGAAATTTTCTCTGAAAAATGGCCTGATCACAGTCATCACAACCAGTATGCTGTTACTGATTGGGTTTCCACATGGTACTAAACAGTTATGTAGATTGTCTCATTTGGGCAAGGGTAATAATGTTTGAACCTTGCTTTTCTAAAATATATGCTATGGCTTGGTGCTCTGTGTCAACTTGGTCACTGTGACTAATTCAGTAAGTCAGGCATTAACATCAAGTGTTAAGTTTGGTCGGGGACCATAATAGCATTTCTGTTCTCTTTTGCACTGTTTGTTCTATCAAGTGTGAACCCAACCTCTTTCCAGCTTTTTATACATGGTGTGGTCCCATTCTATGACCAGGTATTATTCACAGCAGCAGCAGAAGCCCATTCTACTTTCAATGCCTCTGCATTTCTATTGCTTTTTATCCCCATCTTCTTTTTTTGAAATAGACTTTATTGAACTTTTATTACATTAAAAACATAAGAAATATATCACTCAATAACAGCTATTTGTAGTGCTTATCATATGACAATAATTCATGCATTATTTACAGGTATTAATTTATGCATAATTACATTCTNTACATTAAAAACATAAGAAATATATCACTCAATAACAGCTATTTGTAGTGCTTATCATATGACAATAATTCATGCATTATTTACAGGTATTAATTTATGCATAATTACATTCTTATTCTATCTATTACTTATATTTAATAATTACCTTTCTTTAATCTCTCTCCGATCTATCCAGCTATACCATTGTTTCCACACCTTATAAAACATTGAAGCTTCTTTATCTTTTAAACTCAGTGTTAATTTATCAATTTCAGCACTCTTTTTATCCCCATCTTCTAGCATCCTAGACAATTAGATCTGTCTTTGCTGAACTTTTAACTCTTTATGTGTTGTCTGTGGGTTTGTTGTTCTTTTTGTGCTCATTTCAAATAATTGCATCATTAGATCCTATGCACCTGAATCTGAGAGTACTGTTCATTTGTTTGTTGTTTTGTTTGTTTTATTTTATCTCCCAGGCAATTGGCTACATGCCTCCAAATTGTCTCTTCCACACAACTGCTGAAGGCCTTTTCCTCCCAGCCCCCATTTATTTTCCCTTTGCTTCTGGCAGCATCCTCTGCACCAAAATCATCTTATTATACCTATATTTCCCAATCAGCAAATACATAAGGGTGAGAGCTATAATCCTTTCAGACCTCATGCTTGCCATCATTAAATTGCAGTCAATGATTTATGAATAGCTGGTTCATTTCCTTGAGAGGTTCTTGAAAATTCCCATTTGTCAAGAGGACCCCCCCCCCTGCCAATCACTGTCCTGCCATTACTCTTTAAGTGAGATGTTGCCATGTAGATCCATACAGGGTAGCTTTATCCATACCGAGCTTTCCTAATATAGTAGGAGGATCCCGGCTCCCCAGGCCTTGTGCCAGAGCCAGCTATGGCAAGCTCTAGAATGAATGGAGAAGTTGCCATTCATTCAATCTCATTATGGGCTGTGCCAAATGCATTTCTTCTTCTTCTTTTTCTTGCTTGACTGCAGCCAGATAGATAGTAAAGGGAAAGTAGCACCGTGAGCAATATGTGTTCATGGATCATATTTTGAACACAAACTTCCAAACACAGAACGAGCAGGAAAGATCGGTGGCTGTATGAGAGTGCTGTCAAGGACACCAACAGCAGCAGGAAATCTGCAGCTCTTCAGTGTGGCCCATAGCTGCATGGATGCAGGCAGGATTTATTTCTAATTTGCAGGTGATTAAATAAGCTCATCTTCCCAAACAAGATTTTCATACCTGGACCCAGATGCTGAATGCTAGCTAAATCATCACTTCTTACTCATACTAAAATTCATTCCTTTTTGTATAGACACCCTAGAAAACAAAAATTATCGCCTTGTTTTACTCATCCTTACAAAATACTGGTAGCTCCCTGTAGCCTTTCCCTCATAACAGACAGCCACATGGGCTGGAAATACATTTTTCTTTCTATAATTGATTTTGTTGTTGTTGTTGTTCTTATTATAATCCAAAGCACATGACCTGTTTGCTCAAGAATTCCAAAAGAATCCCCTGGCATCAGAAAATTAGTGACAAAATCAGCGGTGGTATTCTACCGGTTCAGCCCGGTTCTGCCAAGCCGGTAGCAGCAATGAGCAGCGGAGACCAAACTGGTTCTCTCTCCGCCGCTCTGCTGTTGGGCTCACCCACCCACCCGGGCTCCCATACTCACCTTTATCCTCTGAATTTGAAGTGCAGCTGCTTTGCGTGGCACAGAAGAGGGCTGTGCTGCAGCTGCTGAAGCAACCAGGATCATGCAGGCTTGCAGGAGGTGAGTTAGAACGCCTCTGTGCCTGCGCAAAGTGCATGTTTGGTGCACGCGTGCATGCAAAGTGTGTGCACGCGCGCAAAGCGTGCCCACCAAGCCACACCCACCGAACCGGTGGTAAAAATATTTGAATCCCACCACTGGACAGAATCCCTTTGGTTGATTAGGAATGTAAGATATAAGAGACATAAAGAAAAATAATGAGATGAGCTGAACCCCAGAATGTGGAGGAGACTGGCCGGTAAGGTAGTATCTCCAATGCATTCTGGAACTGAGTAACTAGAAAACTCATCAGCAGGAATATTTCTTTGAAAAAAAAAAATACTTCCTGTTGCTAATGCCAGGAAATGCTGCATTCTTACACCAAGCAGCGTAATCAATAAACAAGATAAATTCTGCAGCATTGAGGTGGGTGGGGAGAAGTCAGAAAGTGTCAGGTTCACTCCTCCTCATCTTCTAGATTGTGCTTGCACCACAGACAATATTGGCAAACCACGAAAGTACCTTGGCAACCTTAACAATATTTTTAACCCTCTTCAGCCGTCAACCCTGGCTGTTCATCAGGCTAATAAAAAGGTGTTGTAGCTCAAAGAAACTGCAGGGCACCATGTTAGAGATGTCGGGGAAGATAGCCGTTCTGACTCTATGGAAGGTGGGTATTAAAATTTTGGTCTTTTCATCCTGGCAATAATGATGACGGTGGTGAGGATGATGGGCATCACCACAATGATTGTGATTTTAGTGTGGCTGAAGGATACTTCTTGCACAGCTGTTCATTCTCAAGAAACCCTTAAGGCAATAAGAAGAGTCAAGATTTAAAATGTCCAAATGCAGCTATTAGAATGGATGCTAACAACAATGTGCTTTGTAAGTTTGAACACTTCAGCACAGCCACAGGCTTCCCTCATCTTTCTTGCCCTCTGCAGCAGTTTCACAGTGCTTGAGTGTCTTCGTTGCTACTCCAGTCAAGCTTGGCCAGCAGAAACTATGAATTCTTTGCTGCTTTTCTTTTGGTTTCAAAGAAAAACCAGTAACTGCTGTGTTGGCAAAGTTGTCCTCTAGTCCCATCTAAAGTATGGAGAGAGATGCTATGGCGCACTGGCTTCAAGAAGAAGGGAGAAAATTCCAGGAGATGGGTTGTGGAGGGAACTCCTGCCCCTGATAAGACCCCTGCCCCACAGTTCTAGAGAACATACTACTAAACTGGTTTCACAGCATTTCCGATTGACTTGGATTGGATTGACTGCTGCTGGAAATCTTGATTTCTTGCCATAGGGGTAATATGGGCACAGGGGCATGGTGTTTTGGTGTCAAAGTGTTCTTGTTTTCAGGTGAATGAATCCGGATGATTTTTGGCATCAGAGCCACAGGATTCCTTTGTGCAGTATTCCAGGTCAGGAAGAGAAAAGGTGATTCAGAGCGCACATGAGAGGGCATGTAGCCTACGACGTAATTCTTAAATCAAATGCATCTTTTCCTTGGGTCACACAACAGAACAAGCCCAAGTAAAGGTGCATCTCCTTAAAGCAGCTGTCAAGGCACTTTTTTGCCTTGGAGTTCTAATCTCAGCACACACTTTTAAGAGAATTTGAAATTTCAGAGGGAGAGAATGTGCCATCATAAGTAAAGCTCATACCAATAATTACTCATTCTATCATGGTACTGAGAAATATTCCTCTATGACAGGGGTGTCAAACTCATGGCATCACGGCATCACATGACGTATCGTGACTCCCCCCCCCCTTTGTTAAAATGGGGTGGGCATGGGCAGTGTGTGACACATCCAGCCCGCAGGCCGGGAGTTTGACAGCCCTGCTCTATGATATTATTTCTATCCATAGTTCAACTGAAGTCTTTCCCTCCTTTGAGCAAATGTCCACTGCCTTGATTTCAACCACTTAACAGTAAATAGTATGAAATGATTTGCATCATGTCTTTTTCTTAGAAAAAAAGAGTTGATCTCTTAATATGTCAGGAAAAGAAGTGTGTGTGTGTGTGTGCACTTTCGTGTGCATGCATGTGAACACATGGAGGGCACATGTAGGAATGCAATAGAATATTCTTGATTCCCAAAGAAACCATATTTTAAAAAAACCTCTTCAGGGTTTTCTGAGTGGTTAAAGCCTAATTAATATTTGATAAATAATCTTGAATAACTTTATAGCAAAGAAAACTTTTTTTTTAGATATACGTTGTATCAACCATAAATATTCATTCATTTTGCTACCATAGGCTTACATCCTGCTCTAATCTTTAATCGACTCTGAACAGCTTATATTCCTACCCTAAATAAATAAGGGGTCAAAATAACAAAAATAATCAATGCTCAAAATAGTTTTCCAATGCTGAGAAACCCTATATTCATCTAGATTTTTACACAAGAGGAATCCCTTTCATACCATCTCCCCCTCAAAACCTACATTTCCAGTATAGTAATGGCTGCCTTCTGAAAGCAGTGTTCCTTCCGGTCAGGAACACTGACTGAACTCATTATCAACTGGTCAGCTGCTACCAAATTCCAATGGCCAAGCTGTGTCTGATTAGGATATATGATCCTGTGGGGTGGTATTGAAGCAGCTGCTATAAAGCTTAGGAGACCAGAATGTCTCAATCAGGAGAGTCCTCTTTATATTTCAAAGCAGGGGTGAACATCCCAGCGACAATATATGATCCTCTGAGCTGCAGAACCTTGGACAACCACATGATGACAGTAAGTGGTTATCTCTAACAGTCATCTGCATTTTCAGAGGAAACTAGGTAGCCCTTTGGACCTGAATTCAAGATGATAAAATTTCAGTCTTAGGGTGTAATCCTATTTTTGAGGCCAATTCAAAAATCAAGTCACATTGAATTCAATAGGCCCAAGTTAGTAGCTATAGAATTATAACATTACTCATGTCTTTGCACAACATACAAATCACAAAGAAACCAACCACATTCAAGCCGAGCATGTTTTGCGAGGGCAGATAGTGTTATTTGCTTATAGTTCCTGTGAAACCTCCACCCACCACCACCACCAAAAAAAAAGGGTTTTGGTGAAAATCCATGCTTTAGGGCACTTTAACTATTGGAAAGTTGCCGTTTTGATTTTTAGTTTGGACCTGAAAGTATCTTTGGCTTGCTCTGCTTTTTTTCTCTCTCTGCTGAGGCCATTGGGAAATTAAAAGTGTTGTCTCATTAAATTCATTGTGTTTTTTCCTCAGGTGTGGTATATGGATGGCTATTACAAAGGCCGCCGTGTCCTTGAGTATCGTACCCTGAATGACTTCATCACAGGGCAAAATTTTGTCCAGCACTTGCTGCCTCACCCTTGGGCAGGCACTGGCCACGTGGTTTTCAATGGATCCCTCTACTACAACAAGTATCAGAGCAACATTGTGGTGAAGTACCATTTCCGTTCACGGAGTATTGTTGTACAACGCAGCCTCAACACGGCTGGCTACAACAACACATTCCCATATTCCTGGGGTGGTTTCTCTGACATCGACTTCATGGTGGACGAGAATGGACTCTGGGCAGTTTACACCACCAACCAAAATGCTGGCAACATTGTGGTGAGCAGGATGGACCCTATGACACTGGAGATACTACGCAGCTGGGACACTGGCTACCCCAAGCGGAGCGCAGGAGAATCCTTCATGATTTGCGGGACCCTCTATGTGACAAATTCACACCTGGCTGGGGCAAAAATCTATTTTGCCTACTACACAAACACTTCTAGCTATGAGTACACAGATATTCCCTTCCACAATCAATATTCCCACATATCCATGTTGGACTACAATCCCCGGGAGAGGGTTCTCTACACCTGGAACAATGGCCACCAGGTCATCTACAATGTGACTCTCTTCCATGTTATCAAGACTTCAGGGGAATTATAATACTGTGATTGAAGGGACCTGAACAAGCTTGGTGGTCATTTTGTTCATTTTCCGTGTTATCTTAGGGAGGGTGGGGGGGGTACTGCCACCAAATTTTGGTCTAGGAAAAAACTCGGTGGCCTGGGAAAACTCCATAATGCCATTATTTCTATATAAAAAATGAAATGAATTTCATCTTTCTTTCTTTTTCTTTCTTTCTTTCTCTTTCTTTCTCTTTCTTTCTTTTTCTTTTCACTTTTTCTCTCTCCTGTGGTTGATGGTGCATGGATCTGATTTGGGGCTTCTTTGGGTGGGGAGGGCTTTTTATTTTATTTTTGGATTGATTTTATTTTACTTATTTACCAATGGCAAATAAAGACAGTCTCATTGAGATTAGAAGAGTTTGGGCCTTTCTTGGTTCAAATGAGTCACTTGCCTTAAGGAAAATATTTAGGCTTATATCTGGAATATGGTGGTTGGCTTTTCACCAAGAAACTCTGCATCTTCACCAAGCAACAGCAGAATAAATTTTGTCTTTGAAGCAGGTTCTTCCTCTAATATATTTCCCCATACTGCTGAAGTTGATTTTATTATCTGCCAATTCTCATAGCAAATTGCTTGTCTTTCTTTTCTCCAAAGAGAACATTTCAATAAAATTCTTCAGAGTGAGGTTCCTTTGCTTATCTTACTTATGAGGAGTCTGAAGGGTAGACACAAATATCCTTCTTTCATCATAGCAGTCTACAGTCTCCTGACATTTCACCTTTCAATTAAAATCTAAGGAAAGATGTCATGGAGAAACTTCTCCTATTGAGGCTTTTTACATCAAGAGGTAAGTCTATGGAAATTCTCAGTCATCCAGATCANGGTTGTCCCAAAGGTGCTTTTTTCAAGAATCAACTAGACTTTCTAGTTTTCAAGAGGTAGGGGCCAGCAGGAAGCTTTAGAGCAAGGGGGAGAGATGTCTTGGGAAAGAGCAACATCCGCTTTTTCCATTGTCTCACAGAAATAGAATTCCCAACTCACATTTCTCATCAAAATACATTGAAATATGAATGTTATGCATGAGCGACATTCAGAAATGCCTGATTCAGGAGGGAAATAGTATTGGGGGGGGGGAATAGGTATTCAAATTTGCATGAAACAAAGAACTTGTTGAAACAGGACATGAATTCATTCATTTCCTCTTGTCACTGTTCAACAGTCCAAAAAGTATGCTGTACCATGGCTTTTTTGATGACAAGCATATAAATCAACCACAGGTGGGGAAGGAGAAGGGAATGGCTCAGAGAACAGGACAGAAAGCAAGATGTTGGAAAACAACATATATGGGAAGGGAATATAATATTCTGCTTTGCCAGCAAATAGTCTCAGGTTTAATCCCTGGCCTCTCCTATTAAATAACATTGAAGTACCACCTCAGTAGTAGTCAGTCATAATAGGGCTCACCAAGGAAATATAAGAAATGCAGATTCTCCCTCCCTTTCTTCTCTCCAGTCCGCCCCCCCCTGCCATGATTTCATGTGTCAGCTGAAACAGAATCTCCAGGTGAGCCCTATGGACTAGCTTCAGAAGGAGAAGGATGTTTCTGTCTGCTCAGCTGATTCAAGAATAGCCAGTGCTTTTTTTTAAACTTAGCAAGGCTTAAAGGGGGGGGGGAGTCCTTATTAGTTGGGAGGCAGCTTTTTGTTTTTGGACAGTAGAGTCCCTGAAGATGACATTCCTTCAGCATGCCTTCTTCCTTGAACTCACTGGATAAACGAATTTCAGAAAAAGCCTAATTTGGGCTATCCTCGTGACATCCATCATTACTTGGGTTGCTACATGTTGCACAAGCCTTCCAAATGGATCAGTCCCTCCAGCATGAGTTGCAATCGACGTAGCTTGGCAACATGTGGATGTCTACAGATTCCCCACTGCTTTTGGAAAAGGCTTCTCTTACAACAGAGCCCCAGAGTAAGTCAACGTGTCTGATCTGCTACAAATGTAAATCAGAGTGTCTGACCTGGTATAAGATGGTTTCTCATGAAACAGGCAAGCTTACAACAAAATTATTTGTACAATATTATGCAGAGACAAAGTCCGATGGGCAAAACGTCTTACAAGAATTCAGAATTGTAGGCAAAGAAGCTTTGCCTGGCCACAAAACAAAAGGAATGGAATCTTAATTCAAAAAGATCAGATAGGTCTTATGGATTTAGTGTCCCTTTCAGTTGCATGGTGCTCCACTCAAGGACACATCCCTCAAACCTTCCACTTTGTCCCAGCTAACAGTGTGAGGTGACGCCTGATTAGCAGTTTCATAATTCAGGGGGGAAATTCCCCCTTTGGCGAAGGTGGTTTTACACTTTGTAAGAGGAAAACATTTCCAATGAATGTTCATTTTGGTCAAAGCAATTACTGATTACTTTGCTTAGTTGCAAAGCTATGTTTTGTCATCGTTCCTGGTAAGGTTTCCCTTTGTCTAACTCAAGAGGAGCTATTTCTAACTAAGTTATAGAAATAAGGTTTTACAAGAAACTCCTACAATTACCTAATTATATACCCTTCAGTCGAGTACCTGGTACCAGATGACTCATGTAAATTCTACTGTCTAGTAAACATTGAAATTAACCACAGGAAGAGTACCTGCTGCCAACTGAAGCATAGAAATCCTATGAAAATCACCTGATGTACTATAATTGAATACAAATCAGTCTAAGCATATATTTAACTAAGAAACCTTGCTCCGCCATCTTATTGATCCTTTTATTCTACAGGGTTACAAATCTTTTCTGATTTCCACCCTCAAATACGTTCACTCTTGTTTAAGGCAACATGGCTCAGTTATTCTAATTCTGCCTTATCTCTTTGACTGAACTAGAAATTGAGCAGGTTTATTCACCGTCAGCAGAGGCACAGAACAGCCAGAGAAATGACTGATGCAGGGAAACAACAAGCATACTCTTTCAGAGATGCGAGCTGTAGATTCAGGAGACTTTTATCAGTTTAGTTAATTTTGCTGGATGGGCTAGCAGTTTTCTGATAAGGTCACCAGCAGTGCTCTTGCACATACCTCAAAAAAATGAATATTGTTGCAGTCAAGGTAAAACCGAATTCAGCCAAATTTCCCTCTTTTCTTGGTGGGTTGCTGAAATAGCTAACCCATTGCTGTTCAGATGAATGGTAACCAGTGCTGTGAATTTTCTTTGAAAGGAAACAGAATAGCTGAGTTGCTACAAAAATGCTGTGCAAATAATTCCATTTTACCCATTCCCGAGGAATTTTGTAAGTTGGAAACAAATTAGGAAAGAGATGTTCTTGTAGGGAAAAATGTTTTTTATCGTGAGAGTGAAAATATGGTACCATATTTGCACTGAACATATTTCCAGAGTTGAAGGACTGAACGTATTTCAGGGATTGAAGGACTGAAGAACTTGCCATTCAGAAGAGATTGCTGAATGATGCCTCCCACCATTCTTCACTTTCCTGCACTAGAAACTGAAGTTTACTTACTGAAGTGGCTCTTTTCAATAATGTAATATTAATGAAAGCTTTTAAGATCTCAAGGCAAAGAGAGACATATAATTAGTAGAGCCACTGTGGAAGCATAGTCCAACATATCTGAGATGAATACAGCCTCCTTCAAAAAAAATCAAATTAAAAGAGAATCAGTGTCCAATAGAGTGGAAATAGTTTTTTTTTTTACTTTAGATTATTTTTATACTGCCTTTATTATTTTTATAAATAACTCAAGACTGTGAGCATACCTAATAGTCTTTCCACCTCCTCAGTAATTTTCCCACAACAACAACCTGTGAATTGGGCTGGGAGAGAGTGACTGGCCCAAAGAAACCCAGGCAACTTTCATGTCCAAGGTGGGACTGCAGCTCATGGTCTCCTGGTTTCTAGCCTGGTGCCTTAACCACTAAGGTAAACTGCCTCCGATTTGCATTATATGCACAGATTGCTCCTTGTGTTCATCACAAAGCAGCTCCCCTCCCCTCTTACAGGACCAGGCTGTCCTGAAACAGACAATTCTGATTGGCTGGCCCTTGTATTGATCATAAAGGAATGTTTTCCCTTTTAGGCCAATGTTCATGCATGTAATAACTGAGGAATAAATGGGAAGCACAAGTTTCCTTGAAACTGTGGAGGAGGGGTGTCAAACACATCATCATGGCGGTGTCATGTGACATATCGGGACTTTTTCCCCCTTCGCTAAACCGGGCGTGGGCGTGGCCAGTGCATGACACATCCAGCCCGCAGGCTGGGAGTATGAGATCCCTGCTGTGGAGGGTGAAATTAACCATCTCCTCTCCTTATATTATTATTATTGAATAGGCAAAGTGATGTAAATGTAGGAGATCTGCCTCTAGCTAATCTTATATGGACTAAAATCCAGATTTCAGGCCTCAGCAGGTTGGCACAGATGCTGCTCATGACTTTGGTATGACTTTTCCCTTTGAAAAACTCAGGAAGGAAATTATAGGACAGGGTGGGATAATTTAGCTTTCATGATGAATATCTTCCTCCATGTCAGCTAGGACTAATTCTTTGAAATCTACAACCAGATTCACCAGCTTGCAGTTTGTCTGCTGATAAGGCTCTTGGCTTAACCAAGGGAACATTTGTTTACTATAAGGTTGAATCACTTATCTCAGGAACATTTAGATACCGACTCCTCCATTACTCAGGCCACACCAAGCTCATGTAACTTTGTATCACTTTCATAGAAAGACATAGACACATGCACACACACACACACACACACACACACATATGTATATATCATATACAGAGCATGTACATAGCATCTATTCTCATATCTTTTTAACTGAAGTTGAAATTTAATGTACAAGCTCCGTATAGAGTGATAAGGAGAGTGGAGGAATTTCAAATCATTCTAGCCAGAATCCCAAATTGAATCAATCAAAGGTCCAAAATTTCTGATTTGCAGTCATCTCGACATTGCCAAGATGGACTTGAACATTTTTCTGTAGGCTTCCATTGTCTTCCTGTTCATTTCCAAATCCAAAGGAGGAGAAGCTACAAAAACCAAGGAACCAGTCAAAACAAAATATGTGCAATCTTCTGTCCAAAGAAGCTACTGTAGAACCAGCTTATGTCATACCAATTATTATGTTTTGAGTATCACACCTCCATCTGAAGCAATCAACATCTTCTTATGAAGATACAAAATAATTTTGTTGAATTAATTGTAATATTAATTTAATTTAATTAATTGTCCTACTTTGGACACATTATACAAAGACCCAGCTCCCTGGAAGAGGCGGTGATGCTGGAGAAAGTTGGAAGGAAAGAAGAGGACAATCATCAGCAAAGCAGACAGATTATGATAGTGGTAGTAAGTGCACTATTGAAGGACTTGAAAGAACATGTTAGGGATAGATGGAAAAAATCCATCATTGTGGTTGCTTGGAGTTGAAAACAACTTAATGGCATAATCAATCAATCTGTTATAATATTAGAACTATAAAGATGTGACACATTGGTTTTAGAACTGGGCAAATTTCCCTCTTTACTCCTGAACATCTTGTTATTTATTTATTTATTTAGCATATGGCATATCATACATGGGCCAGCAATGTAAATTAATGTTTCAGTTAGGTTAGTAGAACCCAATAAAATATAAATGTCAAAAAGATATATGATCAAATATCAATATCTAGGCCATCTATTAAAGTGCAGCATTGTTTAGATGAAAAAAAAATCACTATATGCCCTCATATTTGCCCTCAGTTTACTGTGACTCACAATGTGATTTACAGTTTGACATGGGACACCAGAGTCAGACTGAGGGGAGGGTTCTATGCCCCATTTATACAGAGAGTCCTAGCAGATGCCATGTGAGATATGAATCCTATTTAGGGTTGTCTGTTGCTGACGTGATAGTTCACAATCTGGCATCTTTTGTGGGGTCATTTATATGTCTTCCTATAACTGGACATTCAGTGACCCATTTGTCTTTCATTTAGCTTTTTAATATAATGGTATATTATAACAAATATACTATAAATAGTAACTGTTGGTTTATTATTTTGAAAAGAGCATATTCATTTTTTTAATATTATAGGGTGGTTATGAAGGACCTAGGGGTGTTGATTCTTACTTAGCCACCAAATTACAAACAGAAGTATTGTAAACAATATGGGTTCTCAAATTTCACATCAGGAAGCCAGGAGTGAGTAAGCTGCAAAATGGAAGCCAGATAGAGGCATTCAGTCCCCATTCCATTCAAGAACTTGATTTTGGACAATTGAAGAAACTTTATCTCTCTTCAAATGCTGGAAATTCAGAAAGCAGATTAAGTGTATTGTGTGAAAATGTCATTGTTGAACCTCACCCACATCTTCTGATGGTTAGGACACAATTTTATTAACGGTATCTAAAATGCGAGAAGGAAAAAGAAATCCCTAGCCAGATCAAACAGGAAAAGAAAGCATTTTAAACCTCTACCATGAGAAATCTCAAGGAGCTAGAAGCCTTCAAGAAAAAAAAAATACCTGTATTGTGTAGGGGGTCATAAGTCATGCAATTATAACTGTAGCAATTTGAACCATAAAGCTTTTGAATCTCACCTTGCAAAACCAGGTTGGCTTTTCTTTCCTGCAAAAGTTAACTTTCCCAACTGGGCAAAACTTGTTCTACAAGGTGACAAAACCACATCTTAAGTTAAATCACATGTTACATTAATTTGAAAGGTCAACTCAGCTTGCTTGGAACCCCCATGACATCTCAAGGTAGCACCTTAGCAGAGGGGAATGAATTCTCAGCAGGTCCTATTAGCAGTGGTGGGGCTGCTGCTGGTTCAGGATGGTTCTAGCGAACCGGTAGTTCTGGTGATCAGCTGGCCCCACCCACCTGCCCCCACCCTATCCTGTCCTATATTTCTGTGTTTTTCAGCTCAGCTGATTTGTGTGGCACAGTGGATTGCCGCGCCTCAGCTGTTTTACTCACTGGTGGCACCCTAGAAGAAAAGCTTTAGAGGTTAAAATTGGTGGTTTTCAAACGCTGCACGCGCACATGTGTAGTGTGCATGCACATGTGAAGTGCGCACTCAGAGAACCAGTTGTTAAACTAGTTGTAGCCCACCATTGCCTATTAGCATGACAATGGTGAGGCATGCCAGAAGTTTCAGTGCTTTATCAGGATCGTTTTGTTCAGACCTGCAAATCCTACTCTCCTTCAGTCACATGCATCAGGCTGCCTAACCCAAGGCTATGTTTCTGGGTGAATTACAACCAAATAATAATAAAAGCTATCAAAAGCAAACTAAACAATACCAATTATAAACAATTAATTGACAGTGGGAGACTTAAATTTATTGCATGGTACCAGGTAGGAGATTTAATTATCTTGATCCAAAAACCCAAGGAAAGAGCCAGGTTTTCACTGGCCTGCTGAAGGCTTACCATGTGTGTTCAACTACTCCGTAGCTCTCCTATGTTGACTAATAGTACAAGCAAACAAATGTTAAAATTACAATCTTTTCTTTATTTTTCTTCAAGCCAATTAGATCTACAACTAACCTAATGTTATCTGTTGTTTGGCTAGTTTTTATAATCCCTGCTTGATCATTCTTAATAAGAAACAATACCACTCACTATAATCTATGGGCTAACACTGAAGTTAAGAACTTTCTATCAACATTAATCAGCAAAATAGGACGATCGGTGAGAGTGAGAAAGGGTGACATATAAATGTAATAAATAATTCAGATTCAAGAATACAGTATTGATGTTTGTTGTGTATCTGACCATAGTGCAATCTTTTTGAAATGTCTATTTAAAAACTGGCTCAGGTATTGAAAAATTGGTAATTCAGTGTTTCGGTACTGAATGATGAGGAATTTGTATAACAAACACAGATAGAAACCTCACAATATTTTTATTCAAATTCAGACACATCAAGTGCCCTCATTTTTGAATGGGAAGCATACAAAGTATGGTATTTCAGGTAGGATAATTGCCTATGCATCATATAAAAATAAGATTAACAATAAAAGAGAAAATAACTGGAAAGATGAACATCCATAGGCACAGATGGTTAGATTCCTATCTCCAGATGTATACAAAGAAATACAGAAAAAGAAACCCAAATTAACTACTTAATATCTCAGCAGACAGAATTTAATGTTAATGTGCTGACAGCCGAGATACTGAGAGAATGGTGAAAGACTTGGTAAGATCTTGGCTAATTACTTAAAATGATAAAAAGATACAGCAATGATTCCAATTGTTAAAGGTGAAAGAGATGAAACATATAAAACTTCAACAGCTATAAGCTGTCACTTTTATAAATTCTATTCTGAATTATATATTAAACCAGAGGATGTCTTTTTAAATAAAATCGATTTACCACATTTAGCTGATACACAAAAATAACTTTTATTTGCTCCACTATCTGAGGTAGAGATTAAACGAGTAATTTTTAAAATGGCAAGTGGTAAAACACCAGGACTAGATGGGCTCCCTATCGAGTGGTATAAAACATTTATGGATCTTTCGGTGCCAAAACTTTGTCAAGTATACGAAGAAATATCTGACAAGGGAATTTTATCAGCTGCATTTAATCAGATTTACACTACAGTTTTACCCCAGAGGTAAAGATCATGCTCAGTGTGCTAATTATAATCCTATCTTGCTGATTAATGTTGATACAAAGATTTTAACAGGAATTGGCAAACTAAGCTTTAACTATCATGTGTTACAATGTGGTCCTACTGCTCGTCACAACTATACAGTTCACACCACATGCAACTTCAGGCTGACTGGCATGCAACTTACCATATGAGTTCATAACATGCAAGCTGGTTCAACAACCTAAGCCACTGGTCAGGCTTGTGATGTTGTGGCAATGTCCATTTGCTGTACACATTTCTAAACATTTTCTCTGGAATTCTGTACTTACCTTGTCATGGGCCAGGAACAAACATGTTGTGAACTGGCAGCAGTCTATGGACCTCATTTTGAATAACAATGGTAATTTTTAAAGCACGCTGTAAATTTTATATGAGTGACCTTTACAACAACCTTGTAAGGCAGGCCAGTGGCACTTTTTCCATATGGCAGAAAAGGAAGAGAAAACACTGAATTATCAAAGTTGATCAGCCAAGCTTATAGTCAGTGAAGAGTTGAACCTCCTGAGTCATAACTTACTCTCTCAACCAATATACACAACATTGGCTTTATTAATTTAACTGGAGGGGGGAGAAAACCCTTGGAGAGAAATAAAAGAGCATAACCAGCAGGATGCAGCCAAATGTGTGCTTTTTAAAATCCCATTTATATCAATGGAAGAGTTTTAAGTATGTGTTTAATTTTCACCCTGTAATCCTAGGCATTTTAAAAGTGGTTAATTTGAGATCAAGAAGGCCCATGAAAATTAAATAAACCCATGCCTGCTTTAAAAGAGCTTGGAGAAATCATTCACCCTGAATAAATTCTAGCAAGATGCACCACATAATCTCCTTATCAAATACTTTAGATGAAAGTACATAATTAGCAAATCCCCAAATCTCATGATTTGGGGCAAGGATGGGATTCAAAAAATTTTACTACCAGTTCTGTGGGCATGGTGTGGCTTGGTGGGCATAGCTTGGTGGGCGTGGCAGGAGAAGGACACTGTAAAATCCCATTCCCTCCCCACCCCACTAACCTGCTTTCCAGCTCCGTTCACCTGTGCAGAGTAACAAAAGAAGACCCAGCTGAGAATAGATGGGGACAGGGCTAGTCAGAGATGGTATTTGCCAGTTCTCCAAACTACTCAAAATTTTCACTACCAGTTCTCCAGA
>AZIM01000051.1:120213-135645 GCA_000516915.1 Ophiophagus hannah
CTTTTATGTATACTGAGAGTATTTGCACCAGGACAAATTCCTTGTGTCTCCAATCACACTTGGCCAATCAAGAATTCTATTCTATAAACTAACCAAAAGAGCTGGGTTCACAAAACACACTAAATCACCAAATAACTTATGAAAGTAGACACTATCTAAGCTCCCATTAGAGCTCAAAGTGACTTGGTTAAGCAAGTTATTTGAAGCTAGCTTTTATGTGTAAATAATCATGATACCCTGGAAAAGCCATCTATCTCCAATTACTTCTTCTTTTAAAAGAAGTATTGTAATTGGAGATGGGTGGCTTTTCTGTGGTATCAATTGGATTGAAGTTAAGTGCCAACTCCTCTGAAATTTCTCATCTGCCAGTGGGGTAAATAGACAGAAGACATATGGCAAGCATCACTAACTTAATGATGTTCATGTGCCATTTTTAGATGGCTTTTATAAAAAAAGATTTTCAGAAATCTAATAATCAGTGATTACAGATGCGGCCATGATGATGGCAATCTTCATATCACGTTCCTGAATTCTTCCCGTGCATCTCAGTCTACCAACCTTACATTTGCTCAGTTGGGAAGAGAATGGTTGTACTTGTATAACACGTTTTGTTTTGAATTCACAGAATACTCGGAATCGTAAACAAGCTAAATTCACACAACCAAGGTTAATGCTCATTCAACAAATGCAAACCTGATTACTGAGGGAAAGGAAGTAGTTTAAACACACTCTGATGAGGGGAGAATCGCTTTTATACTTTTGAGGCATGAAACCCAATCCAAACCGTAAAAATTTCCCCTTGAATGAAGAGCAATAAGTCGACGGCGATATCTTGTTACTGTAGTTGAGATATATGGTCAGCTGTCCTCAAAGTTCTCTCATAACACTGATTGGGGCAGTTGCTCATTTAAACCCCGCAAAGACACTGGCATAGGTTTCATCTCTTGTTCCTCCTTGCCTGGCAGATGACCAAGCACAAAGTTGTTTAATACAGGGGTCTCCAACCTTGACAACTTTAAGTCTGGCAGACATCAACTCCCAGAATTCCCCAGCCAGCTTTGCTTTAAGTCCGCCAGGCGTAAAGTTGCCAAGGTTGGAGACCCCTGGTTTAATAAGTTTATGCAAACTGCACTAATTTTTTCAATGTAAAATCATCTTAAGAGTTTAATAATAAAAGAACAATAGCATTGTGGGTCATTCAACATTGGAATTGGTTGGTGGATTAACCGAGAAACATATTAATTTTGTCTTTTTTGCTTCTTGCCTTTGTATTTAGTGTTGTATTTGATGTTTTTAATATTTATGATTTTAACTGTAAGCCACCCAGAGTCACTTTTCAGAATGACATGGGCAGTATATACATTTAATAAAGAAATAAAATTAAATGAAATTGCTTATTAAATACCCATTGAAATCATAGCCTGTTAAATTCTGCTCCATAGCCCGTCATGTTTTAATTTGTTTGGGCCAAAATAAATTAATCCTTTCTAAGTAACCCTTGAAGTACTTTTCCTGATTTTGACATGCACAATCTCACAAAGATTGCACAATCCAACAGAAAGCACCTTTGCACTACTACTTACCAATATTTATTGAATCTGGGGTGGTTTTTTGGGGGACCACAGCAAAAAGATTGACAAATACTTATGCTGGACTGAGCTTTTGCACTATATCAACTGGTCTCTTTTGCTCCCACAGGTGCTGGTACTGGAGCCAAGCCTGGGAAAATCCCTGGTAGGTCAGCAGTTACTCCAAGAAACTTCAGCTCAAATAAGGATGAGTGCTCTAAATTTTAATAACACGTTAATTAGCTGGGAGAATATGTGGGCTATGAAAACTGAAGGCATAATGTGGGGTTCACCATTTGCTCTCTCACTTATAGGATTAGGTGGCTAATCACAGTGGGCTCTAGATGAACAACATTTTGTCTTTCATTTAAAACATTACTTCCACTCCATGTCCATCTGGGAAACTAATAGTCTTTTCAAACAGATAGAAGAACCTAACATCATCATAAAAATAGCAGAATATGGGTAGTGCTTTGGTGTAAAACAACAATACATTTTGTTTAGGGATAATATTTTGACTTACCCATTTTTTCGACATGGGGGGTGCTTTTGGTAGCTAACAAGCAGCCTTTTCTTCATCAAAAATAGTAAAAAGAGGCCAAAAGGACACAATTTTAAACAGAACAGCAATCAACAATCTTCAGTGGATCAAAAACAACCCCCTTGAATAGTATGAACTGACTTGTATTTGGTTAAAAGGTGGTCTCATGCAGTTTTGTGGTCCTTATTCCTAACTCTGACTTCCTACTACATATTTAACTTGTCCACTGAATTAATCCATTTTCTAGGTTTGCAACCACAAACTAGTTAAACAGACTGGGCTACATATCAAGGCACAGTAAAATTATTCAGCCATTAACTGATTTGATTAAGAGTATTGCACAATTTAAGCTTCTGCCCAATCCAAGCAACTCTTGAGTGGCTTGAATTTTAGGGCCTCTAGCTGTGGTGGTTTTCCATGTTTATTTCTGCATGGGATTGCACTTCTCCAAACAGAACTGGAACACAATCTGGAGTTCTCCTGGATCTCCTGCTTGAAGAGCAGATAACAACCTTGGTGAGAAGAGGTTTCGTACAACTTTATTTGTGTCAGTTGCAGCTTTCCTGGGCCAGAAGGCACTGCTCACAATCACTTTCACTGTTATCTCCCAAGTGAATATCACAATGCAGATGTTTCAGAATGCAGCAATGTGAATTGTTAGGAGCACATTTTGGGTATATTCAAGCTATGCCTCTACTCCCAACCTGTACTGACTCCTGGTGTATTTTTGGATGAATTCAAGGCACTGATTGTTGACAACAGACCCCTTCAAACTTTATTTGACATGAACTTTATTTGCAGTTCCATGTCATGAGACAGGTTACTGTCTTTGCAGCACTACCTTCCCCCACTGTTTCTACCCATCCCATTTGATCCAAGAGGAATCAATTTGTGTCCCCTCAATTAAAGAATGTCATCTAATGGGTTCTATTCTTTTGCAATGCTGGCCTTTGGGAAAGTGCAGAAGACCTGGGGGAGCGGGGTGCTCCAGGGCAATGGGGGTCAGGCAGGTAGATGGCCTGTGAGATGTCATTGGGTATAATTGAGTTTGTTCTCAGTAATCATCAGAGCTTTTTACTTTTGTTTGCTGTTATTGTTCATCTATACAAGTTGATTGAATGCATAAATAAATAAATAAATTTAACATCAGCCTTTGTTGATTTGATGCTCTCTAGATGTGTTCACATTTTGCAGAATTCTAAAGTAACATAAACACTGAGAATTCTGGAAATTGAAGTCCCTGCACAAACATTGATTGGCATAAATGGTCTTGCCTTGCTGTCTTAGTGAGAAATAGAGGGACTAACTGATGGATAATTTTTTAAAAAATGTCTATTGAGACTAAACTTCTTTATGACTTGCTTGGAAGCTTTATAATTCTGTACAACAGGTAAACAGGTAAACAAAAATAAAAGCGTTCAAGAAAGGAGGCTAAAATCAATTCAGCAGGTGTTTTCAACTAGATAGAAACAAATTGACCTAGAGACTTTGAATCTCACCCAGTTCTTGCCCAGAGCTTTTTAACTCACAAAACCTCTTAGCATTACAGAAGACTTTTACTACGGTCTTCTTCTGGGATGTTATTTCAGCTTCCCAAGGCAATGTCCCAAATTAGCAGGTGGTTCTTGATCCAAGTAAAGTATTAGGCTGATTTTGCTTAACTTCTAAGATCAGTTTTGTGCTGCCATTTGCTGAGACCATTAAATGGCTTCCAGAACGAGTGAGAGAATTCTTCTAGCTAAGGCATTTGAACTAAATATACTGCCCCAGTTGGAGAAAGTCATGGAAGGACGAATGGCAGCATCTCTATTCTATGTTTGACAGGTGTTGGAATTCCAGGAGTCTTCCCTGGAGGCGTGCTTCCTGGCACAGGTGAGTTTGGCCTTCATACAGGCCATCCCTCCCTCCTTTCAGCAACATGGTGTTGAATGCATGGGTGCTAATTTAGCACATTTCAACAAACCAAATAATAATAATGGGTTGCTTGTAATTTTACATCAGGGCTCAAATTTCCTGACAGTTAGAACAGTTAATCAATGGAATGACTTGCCTCCAGAAGTTTGAATGCTCCAAAACTGGAGGCTCTTAAGAAGGGATTGGACAGCCATTTGTCTGAAGTGGTATAGGGTCTCTGCTTGAGCAGGGGTTTGGGCTAGAAGACCTCTAAGGTCCCTTCCAACTCTGTTATTTTGTTAAACTAAAATCTTAAAGCTGCTGTTTCTATATTTGTCAGGAATCCGCTATCCAGGTGTAGGAGTCTTGCCAGGAGTGCCATCTGGAACAGGTGTCAAACAGAAAGTCCCAGGTAAGTGGCATCTCCACCCCAAACCCTATTGTTTATAGCAAGGTTTTGTTGGGATCTTATAATTCGTTGATTCTCAAACATTTGGGTCTCAGGGGCCCTTTACAGTCTTAAAATTGATTGAGGACTCCAAAGAGCTTTGGTTTATGTGGGTTGTATCTCTTGATGTTTACTGTATTAGAAAATAAAATGGAAGAGTTGTAAAATATGTATGCATTTGACTTGACACTGGGTTCCCTAGACTACACTTTAAGAAGTGTTCTTCTAATTTACACTGTGATTTACCTACCTCAGTCTCTGTGTGTGCATGGATGTGTGTGCCTCAATGTATATGCATGTACACAGATACACGTGTGGGAATGCAAAATAATACCTGCAAATACCTTCACTCTCAGTATTGATATCTGAAAAGAGCTTGAAGCTCAGGGTAGACTATTAACCAAAAAACAATCACATTACAGGTGGTCCTTTATTACTCAGATTGGCTCTAGCTACAGTACTGGGTTTTTTTTCCTTTTCTCTTGGCATATTCATACTGCTGTGTCCATATCAGAAGCCATTTCTAACAAGCTTTCCCCTTTTCCTCTTTCAGGAGCTGGAGCAGGAGCCTTTGCTGGAATCCCTGGTAGGTTGGATGCTTAAAAAAAGAAAGAAAAAAATGAGGCCTGAGTTTGGTGCATGCACCATATATATCACCTTCCAGGGTAGGTGAGGAAGAGACTGATCTATTGTGGTTACTGGCTACCAAGTGCAGTAGGAAAATCTATTAGGTCATTGTTAGTTTGTGACCTTTCCCTTCTCAGCCTTCTTCTTGATGTTACAGGACTTGGAGGAATTGGAGGTGGACAGCAACCAGGCCTACCTCTGGGTTATCCCATCAAGACACCAAAACTCCCAGGTGATTCTTAATCCAGAATTTAACAAATTGTTTTACATGTCCCTGAAACATTTCTCTCTCTCTCTCCCTCCCCCTCCCTTTCTCTCTTTTTCTCTCAATTTACATAACATTGCAAGCCAAAAATAAAGTTTGTGGTGTGAAACAATTGTGGCTTGTAAATTATAGGTTTGGCCTAGCATAGTGGGCAACATGTGTGGACTTCAACTTCTAGAATTCCCCAGCCAGCCATAACTGATTGTGGAATTCTGAGAGTTGGAGTCCACAGTTTTAGAGTTGCAAAGTTCAGAAACACTCCTAGCAGTCCACAAAAATGTACTTTATCCTAATTGGAGTAGTGGGTCTGTCTCAGTAAGTACCTGCTTCCTGTGAGCATGTTCTGATCAAACGGTTCTCTTTCCAGGTAGTTATTATGGTAATTCTTATGGTGCTGGTAAGCTGACTTTCGGTGAGTCCTCTTGACATGTCTTCCATTCTATAAATCCTTTGCTCAGTGGTTGTGCAGCCTGGGGCTTGATAAAAATGGCCACAGCTTGAGACCTTAAATCAACTAAATTATCAACTGGATTCCAGATTGCACAAATCTCCCTTTCCTGGACCAGAAGGCCTTGCTCACAGTCACTCACATTCTGGTCACTTCCAGTTTGAATTACTGCAACATGCTCTATCCATGAAGTCCACCCAGAATTTACAACTGGTCCAGAATGCAGCAATGCATATTGTGTTGAGTGTCCCTAGTTTCACTGATATTACACCCCTGTGCAGGAGCTGTACTGGCTCTCAGGTTTTTAAGGGTGCTTTTTACTTTTAAAACCGTACATGGTATGGGGCCAGGTCATTTACAGAACTGCTTCTCTCTGAGGATATGTGTCCATCCCACCAGAGCTGATACAGTGGGCACATTCCAGTTCTCTTGCTTTAAACATTGCCATCTTATGGGACCTAGGAAGTGTGCCTTTTCCATTGCAGCCTCTGCCTTAACAACTGGTGGGCCCCTAGCCTTTCAGGAAGCATTAAAACCTGATTCTTCTCTCAGGAACAGGCATTGGAATAGGATTAGGTCAAGATGGGACAATAATGTGGGTGCATCAGAGTATTGCTTCTGTTTCTGTTTTTATTACCATTAATTTTTTTTACTGTTTTATATATTGTTTTACCAGTTGTAAGCCTCCCAGGTCTGTTTTTAAAATGGGTGGCTATATAACCATTTTAAATAAGGAATTAATAACAGACCAGGTGAGCCAGCCATTTAAAAGGAAGGTTTGTGAAGCTTGGCACCGAGCTTCACAGTAAGCCTGAGAATGTGAGCAAGTCTTCCTTACTGATTTCTGTCATTTGGTTTGAATCTAGTTTTAAGTCTCATGGCTTTGATTGGGATTGTGGTTTTGGATAGGAGGCTGAATTGAAAATTATTTGCAAATCTTCTGAGCCTGCTGCCTATAGAATGACAAGCATAAGAGTGGAGTGAAATTGGATCTAGTTCCATAATTAGATGTAGAACAGCCTTTCCCCCATCCTGTACCTTCCAGACGATTTGGGATTATGGTTGTAGAAGTCTTAACACATACGGAAAGCAGTGGGTTGGAGAAGCTGTATAAATATTAGGAATTAAGGGATCTCTGTCTCTCTAAAACACAAGGATGAGTTAAAGGAGATGTAATCCCATATATCAATACAGGTAGTCCTCGAGTTACGACCACNNNNGAGCCCAAAATTTATGTTGCTAAGTAAAACATTGGTTAAGTGAGTTTGCCCCATTTTTCTTGCCACAGCTGTTAAGTGACTCATTGCATTTGTTATATTAGTAACACCAGGGGTGGGATTCAACTGGTGTTACTACCGGTTCGGTGACTATGTTTTGCATGTGCATGCGTGCTGCGCGCACGTGTAAAAGACCTTAAACTGTGCCGCCCGGAGAGCTGAAAAGTGCTGCGTGCAGGTGCTCAGCACTTGAAAAGCCACTTTTTTCCTGCTTTTTCAACCTCAGCCGTGCCNAGCTGAGGTTGAAAAAGCAGGAAATAAAGGGCAGATAAGAGCCCAGGCGGGCGTGTGGGCCAAACAGCAGCAGACACAGAACCGGTTCGGTGTCTGNNNCTCTTCAGAGCTACCGGTTCTATAGAGCCAAGCAGAACCAGTAGCATCCCACCCCTGAGTAACATGGTTGTTAAGTGAATCTGGATTCTCCCTTGACTTTGCTTGTTAGAAGATCGCAAAATTCTGATCACATGATCCCAGGACACTGCAACCATCATAAATATGAATCGCTTGCCAAGCATATGAATTTTGATCAGGTGGTCATGGAGATGCTGCAACGGTCGTACGTGTGAAAAAAGACCACTACGTCATTTTTTTCAATGCCGTTGTAACTTTGAGCAGTCACTCAATGAACGGTTGTAAGTTGAGAACTACCTGTATGTGGGAGGTGTTTTTACCAAGAAGAGCCCCAGTGAGATGTTTTCCTCCAATCTTCTTTATATTTTGTATTAGGCAAAAATATTAATATCTATTCTCATGCAGAGTCTGCCTTCTCTATGTGGTTTCAGGTGGGGCAGGTGGGGCATATGCTGGAGGACTTGGAGGGAAACCTGGCTATCCAACGGGTACAGGTAAAGGTCTTTGTGGTGTGTTTGGCTGAAGGTCAGACTAGAGTGTTATGAAAGCCCTTCCTGTCTTCCTGTCTTGCAACTCAGGGCAAATTTGGTACTGTGACATAATCAGAGAATGCCAGGGGTTTGGGGAGCTTGTGGGCCTCCAGATTTTGCTGAATGACAGTGTTTTCCACTGTATCTGTAAAGGAATTTAAAGATGACCTTAGAACAGAGGTCCCCAAACTTGGCAACTTGTAGACTTCAACTCCTAGAATTCTCCAGCTGCTGGCTGGAGAATTCTGGGATTTGAAGTCCACCAGTCTTAAAGTTGCCAAGTTTGGGGACCTCTGCCTTAGAAGGTATAAAAGAATAGTTAAGGATGGACTTGGTGAAGCAATTTCACAGTCAAGAGATTGAAGCCAGCAGGAGAAAAAAATTCATATGACTCTGTCTTGATTTTGTTTATCAGAAGACAGGACAGAGAGGAACTGAGGCGTCCTTGGTGCTCTCTAAGCGTGATGGTTTTCTTGCAGATGTTTCATTGCCAAAGTAGTAATGCATCAGTGCTAGTAGGAAGTGGGTTTTGCTCTCATTTTATATTCTACTGACAGGGCACCAGACAGGGAAAGCCACTAGAATATAAAATGAAAGCAAACCCCACAAGAATGTTCTTCTGCTTTCTTCTGCAGGTGTAGGAGCTCAGGCTGCTGCTGCTAAGGCAGCCGCAAAATATGGTAAGTAACAAGCCAAAAAGAACCACCAGCATTTTTACAGTACATACTCAAAATCCACTCTGCAGGATTTCCAGGGTGAATAAATAGTTTTAGAACCTATGCAGCCTATGTAGACCCCAGAGCTCCTAATCATAATTGTTAAGTTACAACTTTAAAAAAAAAACATGGCTAAATCTCAAATATCTGTAGGTTATCCCATGAAATCTCAAGAGACTTTAGCCATTTTAAAATTATCTTTATTTTTTATTCTTCTTTGTTTTACTTTCTTGAACTTACAATATCATACAAGGATATCCACTACTAAACAAGTCACTGAACTTCCATCCCCTAAAGGATATTTGCTCTGATTATTAAAATGTTTGGAATAAAGTGCCTTAACAGTACTTTCTTGTCTATAGAAATGGAGATGTTGCTTCTATGAAGTTCAATCCTGCAGAGAACTTTTTTTTCCCCAGACCTTGAGATTCACAGTAACTCGAGGTTGGGGATCAAATGTCTTAGAAGGATTGTGATGGGATTAGAAATATTTGCCCTCCATTCTGCTGGGTGTCTAAGTACAAGGAACTTTGGCCAATATGCATTCCTACTTTTCTCTCACAAGGCGCTGGACTTTTGCCTGGAGCAGGCACCATTCCTGGAGCTGGGTCCCTTGGTGGAGGAGGGTTGCCTGGTGCTGGTGGTGTTCCAGGAGGAATAGGTAATTTCCTGTACATTGGAATGATATATCAAATCTGTCTTGCTGGATCACTGCCTAAGAATAAGGACAGTTCATTATGGGCTACCATGGTGTCAGTACAACTAAGACAAATAAAACTAAGATCTATATAGCCTCTATTTATCAGAGGCCTATTCACTCCCAGATATTAAAAGTCAGTTATAGAGAAGATGGCCATGTCCAACTTTCATTATCCTTGGCACCTTGGCTGGGGCTGATGCATGTCCAGCAAAATCAGAGGGCCATTGCTTCTCTTTCCCTCACCTTAAAAAGTAGAGTGCATCTGGATCCAGGACTAGCTAGTGATTAGGAGCCATCCTCATCTTGCCTTGAAGTTCCAATCACAGAAGTGGATAAGCCCAGCTATATACTTGGAAGTCAGAGCTCAGCAGAAAGACCCTGGATTCATAAACCTTGTGGAGGTTGAAGCATTCTGTGAGTGCACGTGGGCATTCCTGAGCCTCAAGATGATGTGATCAGTGATTAGTGACTCAGGTATTATAACTGAAACTACAGGAAGTACATGATAAGGATAGGCCAGGCCTAGCACCTAGCTAGCTGCATCCTACTAGGATGGAAGTCCAAGGTAATGCCTGTATCCCTGGGAGAAAGGTTAGATGGAAGTGACTGCAGATTAACAAAAAGAAGATGAAGTGATAAAGAGGGGGACACATTAAACATTAACTCTCCCTCTAGATTCTAGATTCTTCCTTATGGTCAGTAGGGTATGGAGCACTGAGGAGCCTATGTCATCAGATTTGAAGGTCCAGCAACACTTTGGGTACCTGTCTGCTTTATATGGCTATGGGAAGATAAGCAGACTTAAGACTCATTTAGCCCAACTAAATGTGCTCCCCCACAACCATGCTACTTCAACTATCACAGCCATGACTTTCTGAAATCCACCCCTCCATGATCCAGATATAGTAGGAACGTCTGTTCTTATTGGCATCAGCACCCCAAAGGTAATAAGACAAGTATACTTCTCTCATCTTTTTCTTTCCTTCAGGTGCTGGTGGACCACTAGCAGCAGCAATAGCTGCCAAAGTAGCTGCCAAAGCAGCAGCTTACGGTGAGTTGGTTCATCTTCTTTAGATGAGCTTGAACTAGAACTAAAGCTGGAACTCAAGATGAAGTAAATTTAGGAGGATAAAGAATGTACAGACTAAATTAAATAAGGCACTAAGAATCTTTTGTGGAATAACTTAGAATTGGCAGAGACAAAGAAATTCTCCTTTGCTTTGAGCTTAAATTTTGACTTCAGGGACACATCCATGACTTCATGCATTTTGACTACACGAACACATCTTGGAAACAGAATGAAAATGACATATTTCTTTTCTTTTCTTCTTCTTTTTTCTTTTTCTTTATTTCTTTTTCACATTTCTGAGCAGCCCATTCTCCCCCAAAGAGAGACTTTTTACTTCCTAGTCCAAACTTCAACTTTGGGATTTCCTTTTGACAGGCCATCTAAGTTCTTACCAGGCCCAACCCTATTTGAGATTGGCTTGTTGTTGTTGTTAGTCACAAAGTCATGTCCGACCCATCACGACCCCATGGAAAACGTTCCTCCAGGCCTTCCTGTCCTTTACCATCCCTTGGAATCCATTTAAGCTCCCGCCGACTGCTTCAGTNTTCTCATTAGGTGGCCAAAGTATTTGAGTTTCATCTTCAGGATCTGGCCTTCTAAAGAGCAGCCAGGGTTGATCTCCTCTTGGACTGACTGGTTTGATCGCTTTGCAGTCCAAGGGACTTGCAGGAGTCTTCTCCAGCACCATAGCTCAAAGGCCTCAATTGAGATTGGCTGAGGTCAACCAAATGCTGCCATCTGCTTTAACAAAAACTGGCAGAAAGGTGCGGTTTGGACAGAGATGCCTAATTCTTCTGCGTCTCCTTTGTAGTCTTTTCACCTGATGCTTTGTGAATTGACTGTAACAATGCCTCCATAAAGGGGATAAGGTGGCAAATGGAGGAACTAGGCACAGGAAGAAGGAATTCTTATTCCACCTTCAGCCCTTGCTTCTTCCTCAAAAATGTACCCCTGTTCTCCTTTTTTAGTTACTGGAGAAACCATGTTAACTCTTCCAAATTCTCTATTTAGACTTAATAGCTAGCTAATCTCTCTTTCTCTCTCTGAGTGATCTCATATGATTGTTGGGTTCGGGTGGCAAATTTTGCTCTTGTCTGTATGGGACCAGGATCTTGTGTTCTCCAAAAAAGGAGGAGGAGGAGAATCTGGGAGATGAAGGAAAATCACATGAATAACTTCAAATAAGAAAGTGTAGGATCAAATAGGATGGATTTTGAGTGCCTCCTCTTTAGATTCTAAATACAGCATCTTACCCAGGTGCCCCTGATCTGCTCTCCAGAGAGCTTTAGGAATTGTAGTATATTGCTTGCTATCACTTTTTCCTGGACTGCCTCAGCCTGCCATCTGTTTTTTATTGAAGAAGTGAGTTGGCAATGGGGAGCCAAGCAGTTGAAGGGATTTAAGGAAACCACAGCACTGTCTGGTTTCACCATGCAAGATAGTGAGACTGTGCGCTATTTTCCAGTCCCTGAATTTCTGCCCAAACATCCATCCTGCATTAAAATCAAGGGGCAGGGGCATAAGTTCTGATGTGTTTTTCCTTTGGTGCGCCTCATCTGTGACTTCTGGGCTCCAAGTAGAAGCCAGAAGCAATTGTGTAAGATGGGTTCTGAACTATCTTGAAATCCAACCTGTTAGCTTAGAACAGGGGTCTCCAATCTTGGCAACTTTAAGCCTGGCAGATTTCAACTCCCAGAATTCCCCCAGCCAGCTGGCTGGGGAAGTCTGGGAGTTGAAGTCCGCCAGGCTTAAAGTTGCCAAGATTGGAGACCCCTGGCTTAGAAAGTCTTCCTTCCCTTCCCTGATTTTACTGCCTCTACAGTTGCTATTCTTACAAAGGATGAATTATCTAGGCTTGATTAGAGACACAAGTTGAATGTTCCAGGCACAGTGCACTTCTATTCTTTTTTTTTTAACTGTATATAATTTTTTTCTTAAATATTGAAAAGAATAAAAACCATATTTGAAAGGTAGAAAAGTAAAGAAAAGCAATACATTAATGAAAAGAGTGTGAAGAAAAGGGATATAAAGGAGTGGCTTCCAATTTTAGGTTTTTAGGTTAGATTATTAGCTTACAACACTGTATAATTTCCTTCTTTCTATAGACTATCCTTTGGGGAAGGAAGTGAACGAATATGGCCTTTATTTACACGTTGGGAGAAAGAAGAAAGGATTTTTTTTAGTGAGAGAGTTGTTGCTAGATAGGTCCTGCTGCCTAGTTATGATAGCACCCTTGATTTCTCCATTGGATTTTGAGACATCGTTTTCATTTTTACAAGAAAGGCAGAACCATAATTTCCACCGTAGACTTGGGAGAATGAAACAGTGCTCATCTTTTGTTCCGTTATCTTGCACACAGATTCACTGCATTTATTTTTAAAAAATTAACACATGAACCGAGATCAGTGTCAGAAAGAATGGGAAAGTTTTTTTTATTGAAACCATACACTGTCAACTACCCAGTGGCAGTTGCAGTAAAAGTCTGGATTTTTCCATTGATTTCTATGGGCAAGCTTTGTTTCTCTTCAGAAGTGGAGGTGAGGCGTGAATGGGATGGATGAAATGCATTGAAAGCAGAAGTTCACCTTGAACATCACTCTTTTCTTTTCCATGGCTATGATTCAGGCCCCTGTCAGTGATAGAGCCAACTAGGAAAGAGGCTGCCATCTAGTGGATCATCCTGGCTACAATATGAATGTCATTCCATGCAATGTTTTGAACTTCCTAAAATAACAGAGTAACAGAGTTCATAGAATAGAATAATAATAGAGTTGGAAGGGACCTTGGTATCCTCTAGTCCAACCCCCTACTCAAGCAGGAAACCCTATACCATTCCACACAAGTGGCTGTCCGAATTCTTCTTAAAAGCCTCCAGTGATGGAGCACCAATAACTTCTGAGAGCAAGCCATTCCACTGGTTAATTACCCTCACTATTAGGAAATTTATCCTTAATTCTAGGTTGCTTCTCTTCTTGATTAATTTCCATCCATTGTTTCCTGTCCTGCCTTCTGGTGCTCTGGAAAATAGGTTGACTCCCTCTTCTTTGTGGCAGCTCCTCAGAGGAAAATAGAAGAAATAGAAGAATAGGCTTGTGGTGGTCACAGGATGTGGTGCTTGAGGGTACAATAGATTTAGAGTTAGAATAACATTATTGTCACTTTAAATGTACACTAATCAGCATTCATTAAAATGAAATTTCGTTGTATACAGCCCTCAAAGGGTCATCTCCTCCAATATACACTACATAAACATGACAAAAAATTATGCATATACCCACATACCCACATATATTATATGATCAATGCAATGATCAATCACTCCTCATGTGTCAAGAACTATTGAGGTGGCAGGTAGAAGGAGCATCACAGGGGCTGTTTAGCCTATGACTCTCAGGAATCTACATTCAGTGTGACCGATTCATAAATATTAGGAAGGTATGATATCGGGAATGGCTAATTTAGAATTACAGGAAGATTCTCTTATGAGATTTGCCTAGTTTTATCATCATCATCATCACCTGCAGCAGCAGCAGCATCAATCATCACATACACCCCCCCCACATATTGTAGGAGGAGAGCCACATTAGTTTATGGTAAAAATAATAATCAGAAGGAGTCATGGAGCATTTTTTTCAACCAACAAATTGTATTAAAAACCATCAGCTTTTAATAAGCAGTGACTTCACATCATGACAGACCTTCTTTGAAGCAGGAAGTTTTCATGTCTGTATCTCTGGGGATTCAGCAGCAATCCTAAGTATTCATTCACAAAATATTATATTTATTTTATGATTACATCCTCCCCATCCCTGAATTAGGCAGTCGCAAAAGCTGCAATTACCGCTTATTGCAGCAGTAAATAAAATAATTACTATAAAATTAATACAATTGCATTCATCACAAGAGAAGTCTTTTCTACATAGCAGCCGTTAGCGACTCTTGATTTCAGAAACTGAAGTAAGTTGTGACTGGCACTAACATGGGAAATCCCAGCACTGTGGTTAGACTGTGAAGTTAAAAAAAAAAGTTTCCGGCATGACAACAATGATAGTGACCACTTCCGGATAACGGCTAAGAAAATTTCACAAACCTAACTATGACATCATTAAAAGTCAAGCTCAGCTGAAATCATACTTTCTCTCTCATAATATTATTATTATTACAATAATTAAAGCATTGCGGTTGGGTGGTTCTGTGGTATAGGTCTTAAACTGCCTGAACTGAAAAGTTGCCGTTCTCTAGAAAAACAAAGATCATAGTTTTGAATTGTTCTTGGCACCATTCTTTTCATGGATGGTGATGATAATAACCATCTTAGTTAGAAGCACCTATTACCACCGTTTGACTCTTTTCTGGACAAGAACAACTTAGTTACAGTAGTTCATGCTCTGGTATCCTCATATGTTTAGACCAGGGGTCTCCAACCTTGGCAATTTTAAGATTTGTGGATTTCAACTCCCAGAGTTCCTCAGCCAGCTTTGCTATAATGCAATCTTTGGAAGACCTGAAGGACCAGGTTGGGGACAGATTCACCTGGAGAAAATCTGGTCACTCTGAGCGGACATTGATTTAATGGCACATAATCCCAACAATGCACTGGGGGAGGCACAATTCCTACAATGCGACTGGAGTAGAATGTGGCAGAGGGAGAGTGGAGTGAAGCCACCTGGACACATACACCTGTTATACTTTTGCATGATATATATAAAGACCTTCAGTGTTACAGACCAGGATAATTACTATGGCTGAAGGGAGAATGTGTTCATCTAAATAATGGGTTCTTCTAACATGCTTCTCACTGATGGCGCTTTTAATTGTGGAACATTCTGCCTAAAATGCTTCTCAGGCATCTACATAATAATATCATAATATCTGCTTATTAGTATCCTATCATGATTTATGTTGATTGCTTATTTAGTACACTATGACTATCACTGAATGTTGTATCTTATGATTATGATCATTGTATTTTATGATCATGATTTATCACTTGTTGCTT
>AZIM01000051.1:252642-262990 GCA_000516915.1 Ophiophagus hannah
CTATGCTATGCTATGCTATGCTATGCTAGCTGAGGAATTCTGGGAGTTGAAGTCCACAAGTCTTAAAAGTTGCCACGTTTGGAGACCCATGCTGTAATAAAACACTGGGATTGCCAAGAGGTGGCATCTGGTCAAAGTCCTCCCTCATCCCTACCTCCTGATTTTTCCAACAAGATATGGGACAAAACTACCACACTGAGCCCATGCTTCCCACAAAATGACTAATTTAATGCTTGGGGACAGGAAGCTTTTATTGATTTCTCCAGCCAAAGCTAAGACATTAGACTGCCAAAGTCAATATTTTGTATTTCCATCCCACAAGAGCATTTGGTAATTGGATGTTAATTCAAACTAAGGGAGCATGGAACATTTTTGCTGAATTCTGTCTTGAATCAATGTCAACCCATTAGCTGCAGTCCCCAGTTTATTGAGCCACATGGAGCTATAGGTTACCTTCAACGATTCCCCAAGGGTACAGCCTCCCCCGGATCCGCTTGCCTTTCATCTCCACAATGGTGTTACTGCCAATCACAGCGAAGGGGATGCTGTCCTGCAGGAGAACAGTGGCAATTAGGAGTCAAATAGGATGGCAGGGGCCTTTCCCAATCTTTGCTACTTCACATATATTTAGTGACCAAAGAGAGAGCATTCCTCAAAAAGGTTCAAGGAACTGCATCAACAACTTCCATTAACTGCACTTCCAAATTTGGCAGTGAAGTAAGAGGTGGTGAGGTTCAAAAAAGAAAAAGGCTTGGAAAAGAGATGATCCCTGTTGTACAGTAAATAAACACAATGCATGAGTGCTTTGCATTCCATCAATTTTCTTTCATTTATTTGTTAAAGGGATTCTTCTTTTTAAGTTATTCAGGCCAGGTATATAAAAAAAGTGTAATTTATTATTTGTTAAATTTTATTTGTTAAATTTATTTGCTGCCCATCTCACTGTGGGGCTACTCTGGGTGGCCTACAACAATAAAACAGAAAAAAAAGTGATAAAAAATGGCCTGTGGATTCCAAATTGAGGATCCATGTTTATAAGGCCGGCAGCAGTTTTAAACAAGGTTGTCTTCCAGCCTACTCTCAGTCTCCAGGTGCATAAGACTGCAATGCCCCAGGTTCCTGGCTGACATTCTGAAGTCCAAATACATCTGGAAGACACCAGGCTGGGGAAAGCTGTATTAAATCAAGAGCATAACTGCCTGGGTTGGGAGAAGGCTGAAAAAAAATATTTTTTTAGGCTAAGAGTTTAATCCAAGCCTAGCTGCCTCTCTTTAGTATGGCTTAACTGGAATTAGAGATACATGCTGGCTTGGAACACGTGCCTTAGTTTAAAAAAAGGCAAGCAAATATGAATATTGTTTTCAAATATTAGGAAAAGCTCCTTTACAGTCAAAGCATCAGCATATGTGCAATATGATTGGGGAAAACTAGGCTTTCTTCTCAATTTGTTCTAACTCAATCAGGTACATCTAGCCGAACCAGTGGATCCCAATGTCCATGCCCTCACTTTGAGTGCTTCATCCTGCTGCTTGAATTCCTCATCTTCATCTGAATCACAATCAGGAAACTGGTAGATCCGGATCCCAAAATGATCAATTTCATCACGAATCTAGAACAGAGGAACATGCCAGCAGCCGATGAAGTTCGATCATAGCTTTGATTCCTTATATTCTGTAGACCAACCTGCATGAACATGGGCACCCACTGCCACCCTGAGAATTCTTCTGGAAAGCTAACAGGGGAGTGAAGAACTCAGCGTTCGATCAACACCATACCCCCAGTTCCTCACACTCACTGCAGTGGTGGTATTCTACCGGTTCGGCCTGGTTCGGCCAAATCGGTAGCTCCGACGATCATTTGTGAGGGAACTGATTCACTCCGACGATCAGCTGCTGGGCCCTCCCACTGGCCCGGCTCCATACTGACCTTTATTTCCTGCATTTCAACCTCAGCTGCTTCGCACGGCACACCCGATTGCCGCGCGTCAGCTGTTGAAGACACAGGGAGAGTGCAGGATTGCAGGAGATTAGTAGCAAACGCCCTGTCCATGTGCATGCAAAGCATGCGTGCAAAGCATGCCCACCAAGCCACGCCCACAGAACTGGTGATAAAAAAAATTTAAAACCCACCACTGCCTCACTGACTTTCTCATAAAATGCACGTGGCCACTTTGAGGGAGAGACTGAAAACCATCTGTATACTCACTATAAAAAGAATACAGATTTCACAATGGCACAGAGTCTGGATATTGGGGAGGGAGGGAGGGTTGGGAGAGGAAGGGAGAGTTGAGCTGGGATACAGGACAAAGTCAATGTGAGGAACAGGGGGTGTAACAGAAGAATATCAAATTAGATATTCAAGAATGATCCTTATGGCCTACATTTAGCTCAGCATTTAAAACGTGAATTACAACGGATTGTGCAACTATACACAGGTAGCTCAATTAAAGTTATGATGGCACTGAAAAAAGTGACTTGCAACTGGCACTCACACGGCCATTGTCCCCACAGTCATATGATCACAATTCAGGCACTTGGCAACCATCGTGCAGATATGACTGTCACAGTGTCCTACGATCATGTAATCTTCCCAGCCAGCTTCTGATAAAGAAAGTCAATGGGGAAGCCAGAAGGGAAGACTGCAAGTTGTGGTCACATATCTCACTTAACAACTGTACTGCTTAGCAACAAGCTGTATTGTGATTGTAAATCGAGGACTACCTGTATTTAATACTTTTATACTTCAGAAACAATTTCAAACTCTTGGGCATTTATTTTTCATTTTTCCCCTTTTTCAATTAGTTTTCCTTAGGTTACTCTATTTAGCTCAATGTTGTGGTTTTTTACATTGTTGATGGAAGTGAGAAGAGTGTCCCCGAGTTTGTTCCCTTCTCCTCTTTTACCTTGCACTTCATTCGTTCCACCTCGGACGGCATGAGGGTGTCAGCCTTGGCTAAGACAGGAACTATGTTCACACGCTGATGGAGCGCTTTCATGAATTCAACATCCAGAGGTCGCAAACTGCCAAGAGCAGACAAGAGTTCACTATATACATACTAAGTATATACATAATTTTGTATTTATTTATTTTGTCATGTTCATGTCGTGTATATTGGAGGCGGTGACCATCTGAGAGCTGTATGCAATGAAATTTCATTTTAATGTATGCCAATTAGTGTACTTTCAAAGTGACAATAAAGTTATTATTCTATTCTGTTCTGTTCATTTCTATTCCTGGGAGCTGTGGAAAGAGGTTGGGGTTTTTTTGGCCAATAAACACAAAAAGTGGGGTGCCTGACATGTACTAGAATCTGTACCAATTATTTGGCGGCAATCAATGATACTCCACAAAAATAACTACAGTACTTCAATTAATTATATAAGGTAACATTAAAGAGAAAGGCAGAACTGGCAGACGTAGCCTATACTGACTGAAAAAAATCTATATTTTTGGCAAAGATGCAACATCCTTATTTCATGTAGTAACATCTGCAGAACAAGTGATACCCCAACTTCCAGTAGGAGGCAACATTAAAAGAAGAAGTATGGCCTTCCATTCAAATTGTTTAAGCATTATACCATTTGAATCACATGTTAGAGTTACTTATATTGAAGGTTTTGTTGTTTTCCAAGTACTTTAACCTTTCATAGATAGATAAGTTTATCATAGATCCCGAATGAGTTTATCAATCTGAAGAACTTCCAAGAATTTGAATTCTATGGAGCAAGAACCCCATCAGAGAATTCTTCTCCTTTAACCCCAATGTCCAGCATCCTGTGAGGAAAGACATGCCATGAGGTAAAATCAATATACCATTTTGTCCCAGATGAGAATTTTAGGTGCTAAAATCAGTTTACCCATGGATGGAGTTATCTTCAAGTATATACAATAATGCTGTACTTTTAAAAAGCACCCATATTTCCCATATATCTATTTGTAGATAAGCCCATCTGCAGACAAGTAGACCCTCAGATTGTAACCAAAATAGTATGAAAAATACAGGCCAGCTTATCCACAGGTGGTGTGATTTTCATGGTATTTTGGTTAAAAATTCAAGGATTAGCTTATCTGTGGATTGGCTTCTATGTGAATAGATATATTAATTGCACATAGCCTTTACAGGTCGTGTAGCATTCTAACTATATATAATTTCCAGGCTGGAAAACCAGGGATTGCATATTGGAGAGCATGAGGTTAAAAGGACTGGGTAAAAAAACCAAACAAACTGATAAGAGTCTTTTAAGGAAAAGCATGTTCCAGGATCATGAATAGGTTGGTTTAGTTCATACCCGTGACCAAAAGGAGAGATGAAGTAGAGGCAGCAATGGACACGGTTGTCTTGAATATTTTTCCGGTTAAGGCCACTTTCATCCCGGAAATACTGCTCAAATTGCTGATCTATATAATCAGCCACAGGCTTCCAACTGGGAAAGAAAGAGAACATAATTTAGAATTGCTGGGTTGAAAGGGAGGCAGCCATCATGTTTGCACAATCAAAACTAAACCTTACTGTAAATATCACACAATTTTAAAAAATGCTGAGTTAAGGAATTTGGAATTCCAGAACTGGTGATCCTAAACGATTTTTTCATACCAGCAATGTAGTACAGGGCTGGGACAGGTATTATTGCTGACAATTAGGAAATCCCTGACATTTTTTTTTACAAATCATCCAAGGATCTATATCCAGATCTATTTTCTGCCAATCCACTATTAATTAAGAGGTTACATTCTTTTTTTTTTAGATGGAGGAGGAGAAAGAGCAGGGAGAAGAGGAAAGTTGCAAAAATGCTTGTGATATAATTATGGCGAGCTACTCTTGGAAGCCTCAAGTTTGAATCCCACCTCTGCCAGTCTCAATATAAGTTCTTGAGTGAGTCACACACTTCTCCACTGATCATACCTAAGTAGGACATTCATGCCAGCATGATAGGATGGAAGCAAGGGTGAAAATTTGAACATCTCTTTTTGTAGAGGGGAAGGAGGGGCTTTTTAGAGTAATTCAGTAGGACTTCTAATGTGTTCATGCCTGATAAGCCATTGTGGAGATAAGACTAAATATCTCCCTTCCCTTCAGAAGTCTCCCTGCTGGTTCACAATTGCTGTAGCTCAGAAATCAGTAGAACTACTCCAGAAATGCAGCAGTTTCTCTTACACATCAACACAGCTCACTCAATCTACCAGGAATCAAATTATCCACTGACATGGTATCAAATGACCTCAGGAATGAAAAAAAACCCGCTCCAGTTATTTTGAAATAAATTATATCTGACAGGATCTCAGCCACCTTTTCAAAAACATTTAAATTGATTATGTGCCATCAAGTTGGTATTGACTCTTAGCAACCATGTAGATAGGTTTTCTCCAGAAAGATGTATCCCTAACTTGGCCTTCCAAGTCTTTCAACAGTGCATTCGTTTTCACTCACTGTAAATGAGTTCATCCACCTTGTTGTTCATCGTCCTCTTCCCTTCTTCCTTTCCCAGCACCAGAGCCTTCTCCAGAGAGCTAGGACTTCGCATAATGGGCCCAAAATAGGATAACCGAGCCAGGTCATTTGTGCCTTAAGTTAAGAACTCTGGTTGGTTTGTTCAATGATCCATTTGTTTATTTCTTGGCTCTCCATAGTATTCTCAAAAATCTTCTCCAACACCAAAGTCAAAAAGTGTCAATTACAGGTAGTGCTTGAATTATGATTAGCAATTGGGGCCAGAATTTCCATTGCTAAAGAATGCAGTCGTAAAACATGTCACGTGATTACATTGTTAAGAGATGGCAATGCTGGCAATCCCGGTTGCTGTAATTAACTGAATCCCCAAGTTTCAAAGGATCAACCCCGATCTAAGTCATTCCTGACCTGGTCCCTCCTTTGTAAGGGGCTGCCTGCTCTTCAACTCCTCCCCTACCCAATCTCCCTCCACATGTCTGCCTTCTTTTTGGCCACCTTGCATTATGCTACCTCTGTCACCCTGCTCTCTGCCTGCCCAGCCACCTTATCGCCCCACTGCCCCGCACTCAATGCTCCTGCCATTTCTGCCAGCCTTGCTTCCCTCAATTGACCTTCCTACGGCTACAGAAGTGCCAGGCCTAAGCCTTCATGAGGTAGTTGCTGGCCGCACTGGGTCTTCTTCCCAGACTGTGCCAGCCCCCCTTTCCAAATTATATGTGGTCTTCTTGTGAGATTGTACTTCTGCCTTCTGTACTGCACAGTGTTCACTCTGCTTGTCAAAAGCAAAAATGTGTGCCAGTTGCGAAGCACACAATCAGCAATCACATGACTGACAAACGTTGCAACAATCATAAATTGATCACAAAGGTTTTTTTTAATACTGTCATAACTTTGAACGGTCACTGTATCAGGTAGTCAGTAAGCAAGGACTACCCATAGGTTACTCATAAGAACAATGAGTTGTTCTGGGATTCCTATTTTTCTAAGCACATTCCACAGTTCGATGTGATCTAGACAAAGATCTTTCTATAACTAATGAAGAACATAACACTTCTTGTTGGTACTTGGCTTTCTCAATCATCCAGTGTGCATCAACAATAATGACCTCATGTTCCTCAGCCTTTTCCAAAGCCAGCTTGAACATCTGGCATCTCTTTTTCCACAGAGGGCTCTAATCTGCATTGGATGATCCTATGCATTATTATGCTAACATGTGATTTTTTAAATTAGCAATGGCAAATTAAGCAAAGGAAGAGCCTGAGGTCAGGGTGCCCTCTTCCTCTTTCTGCCCATACCACCCTCACTTATCTATATCCCTGGGGAGTTGAAAAGGAAAAAAACAAACAAACAGAGACGAAAAGCCTAGAAAGGCCTTGTTTTTCTGGGCCACTCTAGCTTCTTATCTTTGTGTAAGGCAGCAAGAGGGTTGATGTGAGTGTTGAGGTCAATCTTGATTCAGAACTACTGGATTTCTGAGACAATGACATGTGCTGGATTTTTAAGCACATACAGTAAACTTGGTGACTCAGTTTACAAATATCCTTTGTTCCTTTTTAATTATTATTCAGTACTTCAGAAGAGCTACAGGAACAAAGAAATCCCTTCCTCCTACTTTTATGGCACCTAGCATACAATTGTACTTGGACCACAATGCCATTTGGAAATATAATTTTCTCAAGGTCTGATGCAATACCAGTAAGACAGGAATTCCCTTCTAATTCAGATTTTAATTTATTTTAATGACTACTACCAGACTTCAAAATTCGTATCTGAGCCCCAGATGAACAATGCATGTAAAAAAAGACTCCCTCTTGGGCAAGACTCAGTTCTTCTTCCTAGTGCCTGCAGCAGGATTTACCTGTCCTCCAGCCAGCTGGCCTTTGTCTCTTGCAGCTTATTTTTACCATAGTCTTGGCCTCCATCCAAGGGTTAGCTCATCCCTGCAAGAAACGCCTAATGGGATTCCCTCCCTACAATTTCCCATGATTCTGCAATCAAGCTTTCCTCAGGCAAATTCCTTTCCACTTTCCAGGGAGACATACCATTCTGTGTTGTTTACAGCATCTCCAAAGCCTGGTGTGTCCACGATGGTCAAGCGAAGTTTCACCCCTTTCTCCTCTATGTCTACCACATGCTTGGTAATCTCCACAGTCTGGACAATCCGTTCTAGCCGCCGAGACAGAAAAAGGAGAATCAGAGAGGGTGTATTTGCAAAGTTCAACAAAATCAACTGAAATCTCCACTATGCAAGAATAAGATCTCTAACGGAATGCCTTTCCACTAGAAATAAGATCTCCTTCCTCCTTGCTGATTTTTAGAAATCTTTGGCTGCTTAAAAGAGCATCGCTCCTGCATCTTTGATTAAAAGCTGGAATTTAACAGAATCTGAAAAATCCAGAGAATGCATGCAGGAGCTAGAAATACTGGAGAATATTTGTTGCAGAATAGTGCAGAATTGGCCACAGACCTATATTGTTTCATCGACTGCTTTGTATAGTTTTCCTATTGGAGATTCTTTTGAGATGTCTGTGATTTCACAGCTCTCTGTTTAACTCCCTTTTGTGCATGGCTGCTTAAAATTAAAAAAGGAACTTTTAACATTTTCCTTTTTGTTTAAAAAAAATAAAATTAAACTTTTTGTAAAATTTATAAAATTTCAAAGGAGAAGGAAACTGACTTCTTTAGTCATACCCCCTCACACTACGTTGTCAGGACTAGCAATAGAGGAACTATTTCATTTTTATCAATTTATTTTTATTTGCTGGTAAGGCGCACAGGCTGTGGGAGCCCTACCTACCTCACCAAGAAAAAATTTCCTCCTGGAAGACAGGTGGTTGCAGGTGTAACTAACCAACAGAAAGGAAGTGGAGCTAAGGAGCAATGATCCAAAGGACTTCTGGGAGCTGAGGCATGAGATCTTTCATCTTTCAGGCTTAGTATCACTGTTACATAGTTTTGTTTTATGATTATTAGATTTGGCTTATTGTGCGCTATTCGTTTTACAGTTATTGTATTTTTTCCATTTTTGTATTATATCGGTGACACAGTGGTTAAGAGCGCAGTACTGCAGGCTACTTCTGCTGTCAGCCTTCCATCCTTCTGAGGTTGGTAAAATGAAGAGCCAAATTGTTGTGGACAACATGCTGACTCTGTAAAACCATTTAGAGAGTTCTGTAAAGCACTGTGAAGCGGTATATAAGTCTAAGTGCTATTGCTAAGTACTATATTATTATGTTTTTTGTTTGTGAGCTGCTAAGACAGTGTTTCTCAAACTTGTCAACTTTAAGATGGGTGAGCATCTCCCAGAATTCCCCAGCCAGCATATGCGTTATGTATTAAGAGTTGGAAAATAAGAAGCATAAAGGAACATACAAACAAATAAATAAATACCTTCTGCATTTAAGAGTTTGCGATCTTTGTATAGATCTGTAAGAAAAAGGCTGTTCACCAGAGTGGACTTCCCCAGCCCAGACTCTCCTGAGGAAGAAGAGGAAGTACAGTTAATATTACAAAAAGGAAAATGAGTTCTTAAGAAAGAGTTTTTCTGAAGGAAAAAGCGATAAGTGTGAGGAATACTTTAAATAAAGATAAATTCTTTAAATAAAGAAAACAATCAGTGACAATTTGCATAGCAAGTTCGTATAGTTAAAGCCAATCTTCCTATTTCTAGCTCTTTGGCATCTGCAACTTATACTGTCCATCAGTTCACAAAAATGCTAAGAAATCCAACTGTACAATCCAATCCAATAAAAATACTGTGGAATTATTTCCAAGATCTCGTAGATTAAATGCAACAGAATATATTTTCCTCTCTCTTTAGTCTTTTATACACACAATACTTAAACTTAAGGCAAATGAAATTTAGCTTTAATTATAGTTCTCTGCCATGAATAATGTGCTTTTAATCTGCAGCAATTATGTACTGTTTCCTGAAACAGCCCTTATAACTTCAGCATTGATACCTGCAACCATTAGTGTGAAATCAAATCCTTTTTTCACAGATTTCCGATGGACCTGATTAGGAAGTGTTGCAAATCCCACGTACTCTTTATTATCCTAAGAGAGAGGGAAAAGAAGAGGGAGAAAAAAGCAGTATTACAAATTGCCAGGCCTTTTTTGCAAGCATCATTTGTCTGAAACAGGTTTTTAAAAGTTATTCACATAATAAGTTTAACTTGGTTACAGAATTAATCTATTTCTGAGTTCACGTAATGCACCAGTAACATTAATTAAATAGGCTAAGTTTCTATACCACAAATAAATTTTTGAAAAGTACTAAACTTCACATGCTGTGCAAATTCACCCACTCAGTCTTTAACTTGATTTGATTAAACACACTGGATAACTACAATAATTTTATCACTGGCGAGAAACATTCTTTATTAAAGTATTTTTATGAATGACATAAATCTTGTATACAAGGCTCAAGAAATGGACCTCTGTGCCTTTATACACCCCCTGTTCATGTCAGTGAGTCATCAACTGGTCAATAAAATAGCCCTTGTTTTATTTCTCTGCTTTCTCCAACATGGGAATGCCGATGATATGTCCAGCTTGAAAAGCATCATTTGGGGGCACTAATTTCATTACTACAGCATTTGAAGCACAGCAAAATATTATTTCTAGAAGAAGCATACTCCACTTCATAAACAAAATACTCTCATCAATAGGGATGGGGAATCCAGGTTGAGTACTTCTGTACATTTAAACATCCATGACCACAATCATGGCCTACAACCTGTTCTACAAAAGGGAGATTCTGAAGGGGCTGAAAGCAGTGGTGGGATTCAAAATTTTTTACTTCTGATTCTGTGGGCATGGCTTGGTGGGCATGGCGTGGCTTGGTGGGCGTGGCATGGGAAGGATACTGTACAATCTCCATTCCCTCCCCACTCCTGG
>AZIM01000051.1:299417-312567 GCA_000516915.1 Ophiophagus hannah
GGTGGTATTTGCTGGTTCTCTGAACTACTCTAAATTTCTGCTACTGGTTGTCCAGAACTGGTCAGAACCTGCTGAATACCACCTCTGAACCCACCCAAACTTCAACAAAAAAGGATGATCGCACTCATTTTGTATCAATGTCCTAGCTGTGTGGTCCTTACCTTTCCTGTCTATTGATAATAGGCTTTATATAGACTTTCTCCAGACAGCAAGACAAAAAGATGCTTCTTGAAACTTACATGACCAAACACTCTGGTTCACAACAAACTTTTAAATTATACATGGAGAATTGTTACCTCAGGTCAGGAGTGGGGGACCATGGTCTTTTTATGACTTGTGGACCTAACTCCCAGAATTCCTGAGCCAAGCAGGATTTCTGGGAGTTGAAGTCCACAAGTCATAAAAGGGCCATGGTTTCCCACCCCATCTGAGGTGAATATTTGAGGAAGTGCGCCTTTCAAGTGTTTCAAAATGTGAGGAAGAAACACTGGCTAATGCAATGCCAATCACTGCATTCTCAATAACAACAAACTTGCATCCTACAACAACCAGCAGGTGTTTTCATTAATCCCTTCCAGCATTTTACCTCTTCAAACTGCTTGTTCCACCCAACTTTATGACAGAGGCTGTACTGACTTCTGGCTGAAAAACAATTTTATTGTACTGGAGAACTCTCTCATCGGGCTGCAGAATGGCTGGCTGATTGCTAATTTAATGTTGCCACCTACAGGAAGAACACTGTTATCTTATGAGATTATTCCATTATTTTGGAAATGTACAACTTTTTAATAAACTACAGGTGTATGCTGGGGTCACACCCTAAGAAGTAGGCAAAAATCACAACCTGAAGTCAAAATTACAATTTTTAGCTAATGTATTAAAAAAAACTTGCTTTTTACTCACAATAAACTATTTGGTGTCAATATCTGGATGGCTTTGGGAGCACACTTGCACTCTGCACATAAATCAGATCCAGGGAGGTAGAAAAGCATAGTGAAGAAGAGCATGTGGGATACTCAAATGCGCAACTTTACATATAAAATGTTATTTTGTTGGGTTTGACTTAGCAGTCCATTGTGATCTGTTTGAAAGTATTTGAAATTATTCATCTTCTATAGCAGAAATTATCAACCCACCTGTATGTTTAAAATAAATGTGTATATTTTTCAGATGTCAATATTTCCTTAAACTATGTTTTTCTCTTGTTAATATTATCTAGCTAAAAATTCCCTGTGGATACATGAGCATCTCTGAGTTTGAAAGTCTCCAAACCATCATCATAAGAGTGCGCAAACACAGATTTAAAGATCCTTTTGGCTACCTTTTGGCTGGTTGTATTAGTGAATACAAGTATACCCATATATAGAGATACATACTATTCACATTATCATTCTGTTTACAGTTACTGTAAACAGGATGCACATTATCGTTGGAAACAAAGGGCATTAACCTCATATTTCTTCCCAAAACATAAGACACACTTTATGTACTCCAGAAACTTGAGGTAAGAACAGTCCTTACCAAATAGAAGTGGGGATAGAATAGGGGTAAAACCAAATCCTGATGGGTTTGTAAATCTCTCAAATGTTACAATAGTGAAGAGCTCATTACATGGATGATTTCTCTCTCTCTTACCTCTTCATCTGGAGGGAGGAGATTCCAAGGAGTCATCATTTCCAAAATTGAAAGGAAAAGCGATCAGAAGATAATAAAGGATTAGACAGAAAGAGAAAGGTCTGTATTAGATGCTTATAGTTACAGCATCATCAAACTGAAGACATAAACAATTAACAATGGGCAACCTGGAGCAGAAGGGAAAGTCAGGGACCCCTGCTTTCTGAGAAGGTAAAGCCAAAATTACCAAACTGGGGAATTTAGAACTGGAAGAACACATAATTAGGCATTCATTTTAACCAAGAAATGGGCCTTTAACTTTGGCCCCTTAAACTGACAAAGGACAAAATAATTGTCCCCCAAAGTTAGAGCCAACCATTCTTGTAACATCATTGCCCGTTGGCTATACCCATAGTCTCCAACACTATGTGAAGGTAATCTACGGTTTGATTCACTGGTAGAAACTTAGTGATTCATGTCCTAACCATTATTATTATTGTTGGTCACACAATCAGCCAGATGTTTAAAATGGATTTGGCATTTTTATATATACCTATCAAGTTCTCCCCAAGGAATAGATAGGTGGTATTGTTTGATGTGTTAAATATATCGCTGCAGGATGTAAGCTGTTACAAGTAAAACTGCCTTTCGCAATTGACTGTTGGTGATTTTGTCAATGCCGATGGTATTCAAGTGGTGCTCCAGATGTTTTTTGATTGTACCCAAGATGGCTATTAATATTGATACTATTTTTGCTTTCTTTTGTCACAGTTGTTATACTTCTGTTTGCAGGTCTTAATATGTTGTGATTTTCTCCAGTTCTTTATCTTCTGCTGTCAGGTATACTGCCATGTCCACTGTCCAGACATTTTTCTCTTTCTTATTGACAGGTGTTAAATCTAGGGCATTACGTGATAGGTGCTTGACTTTTTGAATTCTAAAGTCCCAGAGCACTTTAGCTTCTTCATTTTCTATTACTTTTATATTTTGTGGTCTCAACCAGTCCTTGCTTGCAATTATTCCAAAGCAGGATTGTTACTACTGGGTCATGCTTTTTTTGTAGCCAGTCTATGTATCTTCTTGCAGCAGCTAACTAAGTGGTCAATTATTTCTTCAACTTCTTTGCAGAAGCTGTACTTGCTCTCTGTTGCTGTCTTCTCAATTCTGGCTTTGTATGCAGTTTTCCTTAAGGCTTGGCCTTGTGCAGCCAGAATTAGCCCTTCTATTTTTTTTTTCAACTTTCCTGCTCTTAGCATGTGGCAGGGAGTCAAATGTCTTCTTGTAATCAATCCAAGCTACGTTCAAGTTGCTCTTCTTCCTTCTCTTACAGTTTTCCAAAATAATTTTGTCACTTAGGAACTGATCTCTTGTTCCCCTGCTGTTTGGGCAGTTTCCTTTCTGGTCAGGTGGAAAGAGCTTGTTTTTAACTAGATGCTGTTGGACTGCATCAGCTACATGCCAGTTAGCAATTTGAAAGTTAGTTGGCTGGCTGTGGGTTGCCTGGTGCTGCCCCTTTTGTTGGCTCTTTCATTATCAGGGAGGTTTTGCCAGATGTTAACCAATCTTCAATTTCACCTCCTTGCGGTATCTTGTTAAACTGCTTGAAAATGAATGGGTGTAGATCGGTCAAATGTTTCAACCAAAAGTCATGCAGTTCATCTTCACCTGGTAGAACTAATTATTGATCTTCCCTTGACTTTTTCTCCACCATTTCTGCTATTATTACAAGTTCTTTCATTTGACCTTCCTTTTTTTAGTTTTACCCACGCTGCATTCTTATTGTATTTTGGGGGGCTGTCTCATACCTGCATCCAGAACTATGTTGTTTCTTCTTTATCAGGTGTTGGCTGGTTCACTGCACACTTTGTATTGATGGATTGGTAGAAATATTTATGATTCAATTGAAATTGGAGATTCTGCATGTAGTGTGCAATTCAAGTTTTGCATCTGCCGATCTTCTTGACTATCACGATTATTTGCTGCTTTATTATTTGCTTAATCTGCCTTCTTTCTAAGGGATAGTACTTAATCCGCTGGTTTTTTGGGGGTTCTTTATCTTCTTTTCACTCATCTGTTCTTCTTCTTATTATATAATAATCATTATTATTGTTGTTGTTGTTGTTGTTGCAATTGGTTGCACAGCCAGCCAGATATTTAGACTGGATTTGGCATTTTTATCCACTTATTGAGTCCTTCCCAAGAAACTTGAATAAGCAGATGTTGTTTGATGGTGTTGAAGGTATCATTCCAAGATATAAGCTGTTCCAAACAAAGCTTCCTTTTGCAATTGACTGGTAGTGATTTTGTCAATGTTAATAGTGTGCAAGTGTGCTCTGGTTGCTTTTGGGTTGCACCCAAGGTACCTATTACTATTGCTGCTATCTTTGTCTTCTTTTGCCACAACCATTCTACATCTATTTGCCATAGTCAACATACTTCTATTATTCTTTTATTCGTTAAACATGAAACTCAGTCAACTGAACATTTAAAAAGGTATCACAAATATTATTGACTGGCAATGATGGTTGATAAGGGTTGCTGCCAACATCCTAGGTATCGACCAAGTATCTTCTTAAAATGTATGATGTTCTGAGTAGCACGGTTTTTTGCAGTTCCACTGGTGCTATTGCAGGAAGCTGCAATTTCTTGATGTATTTTGTAAAATTCTTGGACATGGTACCTAATGCCCCGATGACAATGGGTTACCTGTTTCATCCATAATCACGTAGTTTTGATGGCCAGGTCTCAATATTTCATGATTTTTTTCCAGTTCTTTTTCTTTGACTCTGGCATCTCCTGGTACAGTGATATCAATAAATTGTACGCTTTGGTTTTTGACAACTGGCGTGTCCTCACCAAATGATCGAATACACCCTCTGTATTCAAAAGTCCCACAAGATCTTCACTTTCTCATTTTCAACAACTTTTTCCACTTTATGTTCCTATGACTTTTTGGACATAGCTAAGTCCTATTTTTTACATAATGACCANTGACAACTGGCGTGTCCTCACCAAATGATCAAATACACCCTCTGTATTCAAAAGTCCCACAAGATCTTCACTTTCTCATTTTCAACAACTTTTTCCACTTTATGTTCCTATGACTTTTTGGACACAGCTAAGTCCTATTTTTTACATAATGACCAGTGGATTAATTTAGCAACTCAGTCATGTCTAGCTTTGTAATCAGTTTGCACAATTGTAATCAGTTTGTGTGGTTTTTTATTATTATTATCTCTTTTATTTATTTAACATGAAACTATTATTACATCATCATCATTACTGTTATTATTATTAAAGCAGTGTTAATACCCAGGAGAGGGATATTGCACTCAGGGTGGTCCAAAGCATTTTTAAGTATGCACAACCCTGTGAGTCAGCACCATGCTCCACCTGACTCAAAAATACATCCAACTGAACCCCCCAAAAATTCTACTTCTAGCAGAACTCCAATCCAAACTGAAACTTCTCTTTCCATACTAGTTTCTCTCCATTACAATAGAGGAGGAGTGATTCATATGCAGGGCTGTTCATCAAGATTTCCTCCCTTGCAATGAACAGAAAAGGTTACGCCTGGAAGGTTCAACAAATACAGACTGAGCCCATGTCAGCTTTTTTTGTTGTTGCTGCTGCTGCTGTTGCCTTGAATGAGTGCAAAAGAGATTAGATCTGCCTATTTCATTTGGTTGTCAGCTTTCTGGGTTGCAGCTTTCATCCTCAGTTTGCAGGAAAGGGATAAAAATCTCAGGATGGGCACCACCTAACCCAAACTACGAAAACAAAGTTTAAAGTCTCAGAAGTGAGACAGTTGCCTTATTCCTGATTAGTAACACCACTGACCTTGCCCTCCAAAACCAAAAGTGGCACAACTCCCTTAGGGCTGGAGCCTGGAGACATCCTCTGAATCTCTTTTTGGCAATTCCCAGAAATCTCTTTCACCAAAACTGCCAAAAGTGATCAGCATAATTTCGCATAGTTTTGAGGTGGCACTCACAGAAAAAAAAAAACTATTAAACCAGCTTAGGGTAATTCCAAAGAAGTAAACAAAAAGCCCATAGCTTCTTTAAAATCCAGGAGAGAAACAGAGAACCCTGACTTCCTTCATGTTCCATCCATTTTCATGTTCATCCTATCTGTTTCCACCTTCTAAAACCTATTAACCTGGCCCACCTTAAGACTTCCTTCTCTTGCCCAAATGCTATCACTATTGCAATAAAACTAGCATTAGTCACCTGAAGGCAACTTCTTTTAAAGCTGGAGTTTCCACAATAATGGATTATTGTACTTACTACCTGTTGAAGCTACACAGCATGCCCTGATGCAAGGAATAATATGACAGCCTCAGATTGCAAGGAGGAGATGGGGGAGGGAGCATTTACTTCTAAAAAACATAATTTTTATAATGCAATCTTGATAATAAATACTACAACTGGTGGAGAAAATTCCACTCAGATTTAAGTATTATTGTACACTACTTTGCTATACACGTATTTGTCTAACTGCGTTCTGTTACAATGCTTAAAGACCTTCTTTAAAGTTTTGCTGTAAATAAATTTATTTAAATAGAGTGAATTAGCCAATTGCACTAATTTAGATAATGAATCACATGTTTACTTGGTATCTTCCGAGATTTGATTTAAGGCAGTCAAAGCTGTTGTTCATAGCTGTTATACACACACTTCAAGGTACATTTGCCACAGCTCATATGAAATAGAAATGGCAAATGACCTTTGCAATGTTAATTAAAAAAAGATGAAATGTCTGCTGTTGAGTTGCATTCATACGAATCAAATGTAATTAACAGTGAAATCCTCTACATATCTCCTTGGAAGCCCTACTGGGTTCAATGGAAGTGACTCTCTCTTAACTCTAAACAGAATTGTGCCCAAATATTGTTTCCCAAATATTTTGAAACTCTTTCACTGTAAATAAATGAAGTTCTCTTAGGAAATATATCAGGTTAACCATTTTCCTTTGAAATAGACTCACTGTGCAGTGAGTTCATTGTTTACTCAGGAGTCAAATCTGCTGAAATCATTGGAGCTTATTCTCCATTAAGTGTGCATAAGATTATGTCCTAAACAGTAAAATATAAATGCAAAATGTCCTAATCAAATAGCTACAAGTGGAATAATAACTTAACATCATTTTCCATGTATAACTCTGAAAAGCAGAAGCAAAACAAAGTATTGCTTAATACCTGAAATCAAATATTTCCTTAAGAAGTGTGAAGGGCCTACTTAATCATCCTGTTCTTACAACACTTGATGTTTGTAAAATACAGAAAAGAATACAGAGAAGATGCATCTTTCAGGAAAAGCTGTGAGCCAAGGACAAGTGAAATAAAACAGGAGGCATGTTTCTGTCTTTTCAGAGTTGAGATCATGAGCTCTAAATACCCACCTTTCAGCCACCAGAGAATGTCAGCATACATTTTGTCCGAGACATCTGGAACAGAGATAAAGAAAATGGTTAGGAACTGCAGTGCAGCTGTGGCTAAAAGGGGGGGAATGGACTCAGCTACTCACCCTTTCATTTATGCTCCTCATCCTGGTCAGATTTCTGAGCTTAAGAAAAGGCGAACTGGTTCAAAACCTGCTAGATCCCCACCTCCCACCAAAACCTTGTGCTGAAGTTGAACCCTTCTCATCTCTAGCAAACCTTTCCTACTTCAAAGTTATTAGTTTAGCATTAAGAGCCTTGCCTTGGAACCAGGGGTGGGATCAGACCGGTGTAACTACCGGTTCGGTGATTTTACATTTTGTGCGCGCTTGTATATCATCATCTAGTTGCGTGGACAGCTGAGCAACGCTGGGCGCAGGTGCGCAGCGGTTGAAAAAGCACTTTTTTCCTGCTTTTTCAAACGCAGCTGTGTCATGCAAAGCAGCTGCGGTTGAAANGTGCGTAGCGGTTGAAAAAGCACTTTTTTCCTGCTTTTTCAAACGCAGCTGTGTCATGCAAAGCAGCTGCGGTTGAAAATGCAGGAAATAAAGGTCAGCTAAGAGCCTGGGCGGGCAGGTGGGCCAAAACAGCAGCAGACATAGAACCGGTTTCTATGCTCTCTGTTTGCTGCTTTTCAGAGCAACCGGTTCTACACAAGTGGACAGAACTGGTAGAATCCCACTCCTGCTTGGAACTACTCTGACCCCCAGCAAACAAAGGCTGTGTATTATTTAATGTATTCCTATATATTTAAATGGAATGTGTCCCCATCATTCAGTGGTCAAGGACATTTTCTGCACAGAGAAGGGCCCAAGCAAAAATGGTATTTTTCATTTTGCAATCAATGGGCTGAACCCACATTCATGGCCCCGAGCCAATCCTGTTCATTTTAATAGGCTTCTGCTTGCAAGCTAGATTTCTAAACGTCCCGTTCTACATTCAGTGTTTATGGTTTCCAGTGTTTATCACCTAAACTCAATAGTAGCCAACATAAAGATTAATAAAATATAATATAGTGCAAGCCTTTGAGACCTAGGGTCAAAACAAGACTTTGAATAAGTGGAAGGGGTAGGTGGGGGTCAAGGTAAAGAAGAGGAGAGGAAGACAGTATAAATTAAGTTGGACTTTATTCAAATTTACTTGATAATTGATATTAAATGACTAAGTATACTTAATATGGAGAGGCAGTTTGGTGTAGTGTTTAAGATTCTGGCCTAAAAACCAGGGGGTTTATGAGTTCTAGTTCCACCTTGAGCATAAAGCTAGCTGGGTGACTTAGGTCTGTCACTCTTTCTCAACCCTGGCAATGGGAAACAACTTCTGAAAAATCTTGCCCCCCCCAAAAAAAACCCCTCCAGGAACTCCACCAGATGTCATCACTGACTCAAAGGCACACACACACACACANAATATGAAGAGCCAGGTTGGCATAGCAGTTAAGGAACCAGGTTAAAAAATATGCAACCATGAGTTATAATTCTGCCTTAGGCATGAAGACAGTTTAGCAATGGCAAAACTTTCCAAAAATATTACTAAAAACAAAAACCCTGCAGGAACCTAATCCAGTGTTTCTCCAATTTGGCTACGGAATTATGGCAGTTGAGGTCCACATATCTTAAAATTGTCAAGTTTGAGAAACACTGGACTAGTCAACACTAACTTGAAGACAATAATAATATCTGCAAGAAAGAACTGGTGGGACCACAAACAAACAAAGTAATTGAAAATGATGTATCTAAAGTGCTCTGGGACTTTAGAGATAAGCATTTGCCACACAACACCCTAGATGCTATTTTTGATCAGAAAAACAAAAAAGATAGTGGACACTGCAATAGTTGGAGATAACAGAACAGATGACAAAAAAACTGGAGAAAATCACAAAGTATCAAGACCTACAAATAGAAGTATAACAACTGTGGCAAAAGAAAGCGAAGTTAGAACCAATGGTAATAGATGTGTTGAATGCAATCCCAAAACATCTGGAACACCATCAACACTGACAAAATCACAAAATTGACTGCAAAAGGCAGTCTTACTTGGAAGAGATTACATCCTGCAATGATACTTTTAACTCCATCAAACAACATATCTGCCTATCTCAGGTCCTGGGAAGGACTCAATAAGTGGTCAAAAATGCGAAATCCAGGCTAAACATCTGGCTGACCAAATGACTAACCATAATATCAAAGTATTTGCACATTAAAATTAAAAATTAGGTTTTAAGAAGCCAAGGTTTTCAGGGTCTCCCTGCAACATTCAGTTTCAGTTTCCATTCCATTTCTTGAATTAAAATCACCTTATAATCCTTAAAATTCAACAAATTCAACAGTTAAAATGCCAATAGCAAGGAATAACAAACTGACTAAAATGAAAGTAGAGTTCCTTAATTATTTCCAGTGGTGGAACTGTTATATTTTTGGAGGAAAGGATTTGGTAAGTATGGGGCCGCTCCCGAAAGAGTTTCTTCCTAGTACTTTCAGCCCACTATAATTTATTTATAGAGTTAAAGTGCTACAGTTTTAAAGCACTACCCTGGCTGGTTGTAAGCCTGGGCTGACTTGTATTGGTTCAGGCAGTCCTTCAGGTAAAAAGGATCCCTAAATTTTGCCAGTCCTTTACTCTACCCATCTAGATCTCACTGCAAGCCTCCTTTTGAAGGAAGAGTTCCAATTATATAATATTGAAGATCATCTGTTTTGGAGCCAAAATATTGAAGATCTGTTTTGGAGCAATTGAACTGTATATATGGAACTGCTCAGAGTCTGCACCAAGGAAATGTGTGCAGCTTAGCTCAAAAGATTATGCATTTAATTGTTCACAAGAAGTGCATTTTTGTGATTGCCTCTATTTGCCTTTGACAGACAGTAGAAGCTTTTCACTTAGAAAGATTGGCTGCTTTCACAAAACTTACTCTCTCGAGCAGCTGAATTAACTCAACCAACCAAATGCACTGGGTTTGCACGACACACCAAGTTAAAAAAAAATGAATCAAAGTGATACTAAACAAGCTGAGCATGTTGAACAAATGAATCTGCTGAGGCTTTGCCTAATCTGATGAAGCGGTGCTCAACTGTACAATTTACACACTTACAGCCTTAAATTTGTAAATCAGGGACCTGCAATTTCCATTGGCTCAAAGGACTATGCTGGACTTTGCACAATTTGTCGATAACTGTTTAGTTCAAAGTGACCCCTAGTTCTCTTGATCTGGGGGGCGTGGGTCCCTTATTATCTTCTCCCCAGACTCAACTGTTTGCTATGGGTGGCAAAAAAAGGTCAGGTTTTGAAGATGTGTTTTAAATCATTAATGAGTAATAGGGCCTTTCCCCTTTGTTAAAGTGCTCTCAAGTCATCTTTGAACCAGAAATGATGCCAGCATGAAATGTGCCATAGCCCCATTGCTGATCCCTGTCTTGCCCCCATTGCCTCTGTTTTAGCAGCCACCAGTCTCCTGTTTTTCTGCCAAGGTGGACAAAAGTAAAGGGTGGCATATTTTACATACCTTGAGATTGTCCTTGAATACTTAAAATTATAAGGAAAATAATACTTTAATACCAGTATTTAAAAGATGATTTAAACCTGTCTTATTCATGGGCAGGGAATGAGAGGAACATAATGTAATGAGAACATGTTAAAAGAGAGAGAGAGGGAGGGAGAGAGAGAGAGAGAGAGAGAGAGTCAAAGTATGTTTGTGCTATGGTTAGGTACTAGTGGAGGCATAGAAAGAGTCCTAGATGAATCAGAGTGTGGGAAGAACACCCCAAAAGGATAGTGTCAGGAACCACTAAAGCAGTGCCAAAAAACTAAAAGCAGCCCTTCCCCTTTAAGAAAATCAAAACCCCAAAGCGAAGGCACGAGCTGAAAAGAAAACTCAGAACAGGCCCTCAGGCTAATTGAAAGTCTGGGCATGCTGCCAAAAAACTATTAACAAAGTAAAGCCTGGCTATGGAAACACTTAACAGAGCAATAAAGATAAGCAGGATTAAACTAAAAATAACCCCAAAAGGCACACTGAGGCACTCTAGAACACCTCCTCCTTGCCTCCCTGATAGGATTAACCTTTAGGATAGAAAAGACAAAAGACCTAGGACCAGGATTAACCCATTATACCAGGAAAAGAAAAACCCCAGCCAATCATTCAGCTAGAGGCATATCAAAGCCAATCAAACTGTAGGAGCTTCAAAGGAAAATCAAGTATAAAAAGACATGGGCTTGTCTCCCCAATCTGCTAGCTAGCCAGGAACGCTTGTCATCCTCTTGTCTTCCTGAATTAAAGGATTCTGCTTTCTGGCAGCTAGCTTTGGTGTCAATTTCTTCTCAGCACCATTGACTACATCCCAGCTAAGGAACGAACCAAGGAGGTTTCTTCCAACAATTTGGTGACCACCGAAGGGACTCCCAGCCAACCCAATTACCAGACAAGGCCCAGAGAGCCACTATCTAGCCGGCATAGATCTCCTTCGTCTGAGGATAGAGCCCACGGACCCTGCCTGGAGCTATCAGGTAATAAAGGGAGTTTTTGAGTCTTGCACTCAACAGTTGCCTGAAAGTGGGTAAGTAGCACTCTAAATTTAGTTCCTGGAATTTTGGGATGTGTGGAAGAGATTGTGTGTATGTGGGTAAGGAGCTTCATCCTTGAACAACAGCTGGAACCCACTCCCTCCATGTGATCCTAGCCGCACCTCAACCTATTGCTAGCTCCTCCAAGCCGTGACCAACAGGACCAAGAAAGCAAGGGGGTTTTGCCGGAGTGTGGGACCTTCTGTAGGGACAGAGGAAAAAGCCGAGTGGGCAGTGAATGAAGGCTGAAGAAAGGAAGAAAACCCCAGTTAAATCACAAAAAGCAAAGCTCTGTNGGGCAGAAGGTCCTCCTGAACCCCTTTTTGGTCTGAAAACTGACAGCGGTGTCCCCTACAAAAGGAGGTGTCCATACTCTGTGAGGGAATGAGAGTCCTCCTGGATTTTTTTTTCATCCGAAAACTGACGGCGGTAGACCCAGCTAAGCCAAAGTAAGCCCAACATCTGAAGGGGAACATAGGAAGCTGTAGCTCGTGAATTGTGACAGGAACCCCCTAGGAGATTTGCTCGAGGCATGGAATGAACGGCAGATGCCTGTCCTAGCCGGTATGAACAAAAGAAGAGCAAAAGAAATATGTAAGAAATGGGCTTGGACCTTACGTAAGAGCGGTAGATTTGATTTCAAAACCCTGAAAGCACTTATATCTAAGATTAAACCCAGCCAGATACCTTACTGGTACTGCTGGGCTGAGTTGTCCAGATCTAGAGACCCAACTATAGGGAAAGGACAAGCCAAAACAGAAAACCCTTCCCTAGAAGATAAATGTGAGGCAAGAGTCATGCTCCCCCTGTTAAGCAAACCCACACCGGAAAGGGGAAAAGGCCAACTCAAATACCTTTTGACACACACACCTTTCTCAGCATCTGATCTTGTTATCTGCAAAAGGAATATCCCAACCTTCAGATCAGACCCCCAAATGGTGATCCGGACCTTAAATCTATAGTAGACAGCCGCGATCCATCTTAGGGAGACATGACTCAATTGCTGCATGTCTTTTTAACTAAAGATGAGCTATTAAAACTATTTGAAAAGACAGAGGGAATTGCCAAGCAGCCAATCATAAGACCTTCCATTCATTTGAGCCAAAGAATTGGGTTTGGATCCAGCCATCTAGAACAGTGGTTGCCAACTGGTAGGCTGGGGACCACTGGTGGTCCTCAAGAAAATTTTGGTGGTCTGCAGAGAAATATCCCCCCCAAAGCACCCCCCAAAGCAATTAATCCAGGCTGCGCAGGAACACAAGGCTGAGCCACCCACATGGCCGCCCACCCGCTGGACCCCACCCTTCAGCCAAGTACAAACCTTACCTTGAGTAGAGCCACACGAGCTGGAACTAGAAGGTAAGACCAATGGTGGGGGAGGGAAATCCGTCCCAGGTGGCTCGCTGACGTTGGTGGGAAAGTTGGTCCCATATTCCAGAAATTCAGTAGTCACAGGACTGGCCCTTTGGTCATCCCGGAACAGCTCCTCCAGTCCATGGCAGGCCGGTGCACCCGGGCGGAGGAGCAGCTGCTC
>AZIM01000051.1:363519-374004 GCA_000516915.1 Ophiophagus hannah
TCTATCTATCTATCTATCTATCTAATGTGACTATGCCAGACTTACGATATCAGTCCCACAGTAGTCATGAAGTGAATCACTCTTGTTCATTAAGCAAGACGTCATCCTGCTGGCTTCCCCATTGACTTTGCTTATCAGAAACCAGTTGTGATGTTTACAAATAGTGATTGCACATAATCATTGTAAATGTTTGCTGGTTATGAAGCACCCAAATTGTGAACATGTGACCACAGAAAAGACTGCAACTTTGGGGAACGGTTGTCTTCTTTTTCAGCATTGTCACACCTTTGAACAGTCACAAACTGAGGCATTCAGTAAGGTTGGACTATCTATTATAAGCTCCATAGCTAAGGAAGAAATTGAGTCCAGGTGTCCTTTTTTAAAATCGCTTTACAAGTCAAGATTAAACCCGATGTCCTGGTTCAGCATTGGAGTAACTCCATGCTGGATTAAAGTTGAAACATTTCCTGATTTTATTTAATCCCCAATCCCTGCCCTTTTCACCCAGAACCATCTTAACTGAAAATGAAAAGGAAGTCAATGACTCACTGGGTCGCAGTGCCGGAAGTGAACAGTATTGATCCAGCCAGGCCAAAGATGTCTGACTGAGGCTTTCTAGGCTGGTGGTGGACACCATCCCGTTGAAGGACTCAAAGAGAGGCCGCATGATGATGCTGAACTGATGGTGGAGGAGCAGTTAAGGAGCCAGCTTTGCCTTTTCTCTCTGCTACCTTTGCTAGGTGGCAAATTAGATACCCTGTCACCTGTGGCTTGCACAAGGACTACTTGAATCATTGCAAAAAATACTTGAACCATTGGCAATTCCATGAATCGTTATTCTGGTCAAAGCATTGTAGGTTCCCTTTCGGGAATGCAAGCAGCCTTCTCCCCAAAGGATACAACCCAGAACTTCCAGTTCTGTAAGGTGCACGAACGGACATACTCGTCAAACATATGCCGCATCTGGTCAAAGCGCTGGCGGGTGATGGGCACCCCTGTGTCAGGCAACTGCTGCTGGCAGAGGCTATAGGAGAGGAATTACAAGTTAGGGAGAAACCTGGATTTGGCACAAAAGCCAGGTGCCACCATCTCCAGACTAGCAGTGGTGGGACTCAAAATTTTTTACAACCGGTTCTGTGGGCNTCCCCACCCCACTAACCTACTTTCCAGCTCAGTTCTCCTGTGCAGGGCAACAAAAGAAGACTGATCAGCTGGGACTCGGGAGGCAGAGGATAGATGGGGTGGGGCCATCAGAGGTGGGATTTGCTGGTTCTCCAAACTGCTCAAAATTTCTGCTACCGTTTCTCCAGAAGTGGTCAGAACCTGCTGAATACCACCTCTGCTCCAGAGCCTCTGGCCTGTGCCTCCCCCACTTTACTGTATGCCCAATTGCCCGTGCCATGCCAGAGTTCCATGTCAGCAACCAAAAGACACCCAAATCCCTTTCTTTGCCAAAGAAAGCCAGTGGTGTTCCCAGCAGGCCTACTTGATGGAAACATTCAGCTCCTCAATTTGATCCCGCAGGCGCTGGGCTTCCTCCTGCAGGGTAGCTCGTTCCTGCTGCAGCTTGCAAATGTATTCTGCTGTTTTCTGCAGGGTTGTAGCTTTGCTGATCTGCATAGTGGGGTGAAGGAAGGAAGGAGAAATGTGTTTAGAGGGCTTCCCTGGCCTGGCAGCCTCCACAGCTCTTATAACATCTGCTTTCCCTGCCAGTTGTGGATTACAAAGTTTGCAGAACTCATCCTTCAGATTAAGGATGGCTGACAAGACCAGAGATGTCAAGAACTGCAAGGGTAATTTTGTGGTCTCAACTGAGGAAACCAAGGATCAAGAACGGCCGATCAACACTCACCTTGAGGCTGGGCTGGGCACTCAGAGTGCTCACTAGGCCATGTAATGTGTCAAACCCCAGTTTGATGTTAAAACGGCGTTTCTGCTCAGCAGAAATGTGGATGATTCTGCGGCTCTCAGTCTGGGAGGGAAGAAGGGAACTTTCAGTGTAAAACTTAGACGTTCAAATGGGACTAGAGTGTGGCTGTTAGGTGAGCGCGCCCAATTTTACAACTTTTCTTGCCACAAGGTAAGCAAATCACTGCAGTTGTTAAGTGAGTCTCATGGTCATTAAGCAAATCCAACTCCCCCCTTCTCCCCCAATTGACTTTGCTTGTCAGGAAGGTCTCAAATGGCAATCACATGATCCCAGGATGCTGCAACTCTTGGAAATACATGCCAGTTGCCAAGGCTGTGATGGCCATAAGTCTGAGGACTGGTGCTAAAAACAGCTTTTTTTCAATGCTGTTGTAACTTTGAAGGTCACTAAGTGAATGATTATAAGTTGAGGACTACCTGTATGTAACTCCTGATTCACATTGCCACAATCTGGTACCAAATTGTCATATTACTGGAATGCATTTCCTGCTAGTTTTCCATAGGAAAAAAAAAACAAAGGAAAAAGCCCCTAAATTATTTTCTTTTAGGACTGATCAAATAGGGCTTTAAAACGATCCTGATATTGATAGGATTTTTAGGTTTGTACTGCTTCAAGCTGAGCACTTGAACAGGATACAAGAAGGCAGCTGCATTTTCAGGTTGCCCCTTTGTTTTTTGACACAGTCACAACCTGTAGTTTTTTATGCGCTCCGTCACTGATGATTGATTTTCTTACTGTGTAATTTCTAAAAACTGTATAGAGGACAGCAAGGGAAATGCCATATAGACTGATTCAAATTCAAATTCAAATTTATTGGACTTGTATGCTGCCCTCTCTCCCTAGGGACTCAGGGCGGCTCATGTGATGAAGCACCTGAGAAATAAACTGTGGTAAGTCAGAGGGGCCCTTGGTGCCAAAGACCCCTCATTTACATATACATAGAATAACAGCATTGGAGGGGATCTTGGAGGTCATCTACTCCAACCCCCTGCTCGTGCAGGAGAGTCTATTCCAAATATTAGCCTCTACCTAGTATCGAACTCACAGCCTCAACCCTGAGCTACAAATACTCTCCCTCCTTATGAGTTGATTAATGCTTCACAATACACTAATTTCTGGGGTGGAGAGGGTTAATATGATCTGAGGGAACATGGTCTTACCTTGCTTGGTTCTGTCCTATTTTGGCTTGAATAGAGAGGGGATGAAACTAGCCCCTCAAGGGAAACAGGGGGTCCCTGTGTCATTCTCTGGTTGTTGGCTGCTGGGGGTGGGAGGGGAGGAGAGAGAAAAAACATCACTGCAATTATTGATTGCTACTGAGCATTCAGAGACTTCTACGGAACATATATGCAGGCAGGACACTGTCCAGAATACATAGCACTACTGGTTGATTGTAGATGCTGGTTCGAATGACTCACCACAAATAGGAGTGGGCGAAAGACGTTCTATCTTGGGCACAAGCAATGAACCTGTTGATGCTGTGGTTGAAATGGACTGCGAGGGGCTGGAGATGGGGGACAGCTGAGCGCTGAGCTCTGTTATTCGGGGCAAGAAGCTGGTGGGTTCGTCACCAAATGTGTTGTGCTACAGAAAGGAAGGGGGGGAAAGTTAGCACGCACAAGGGAACATTAGGCACATCATGGTAGGGGTGTCCAATGTCCATGGAACCTTCTGACACCAAATACTGAAAATTACTCTAGAAAGGGGAACAGATTTTATGAAAGATAAATCTGTTAGCTACAATCCTGATTTCTAAGCAGCCAGAAATGGAATTTCCCTGGTCAGAAGTAGTAAGTATACAGTACCTGAGAATAGTAGTTCTTTGAACAAACAGTGAGTTGCTATCTGCCTCCAGCTCTGTTGATAAACTTCCCAGAGGGAGATGTGCCCAGTCGCTGGTAGACAAAAGGAGCTGGACAATTTGGGTCTTTAGGTCTGACAAGTGCTACCAATCTTAAGTTACAATTTCTCCTCTAATAAAAACTAGTATTGGCAGTCTAGATGTGGGATGTATATTGGTTCATTTTACCTGTGGTTATGGCAGTTTTCTGTCCAGGGGTCTTCAAACTTGACAGCTTTNNNACTTGTGGACTTCAACCCCCAGAATTCCTTCTCCAGTCATGTTAGCTCAGGAATTCTGGGAGTTGAANCTGGGAGTTGAAGTCCACAAGTGTTAAACTTGCCAAGTTTGAAGACCCTTGGTCTAACTAATTATATTCTCCAACATCTACCAGGGTTTTTTCACTTTCTCCTGAAATCCCAAGTTTTAGAGTACCAAACTGTCCAGGTGAGATGATACAGCTCCATTCCTTCCAGGTCTAGAAGTACTTTATTTTAATCCTGTTCCAAATCCAAGAACCACCCACCCACCCCCCAAAAAACCCATTCTCTCACCAACACCTACCAGGGTCTCAGGTCCCGTGGAGGCCACGTTGTGGCTGGGAGCAGACAGGTCCTCTAAACTAGATTCTGCTTTTGCTGTAAAAAGAGAAAAATAAGGCAACCCATATATAGAGCACAGCAGGGTTTACACAACATGCATTAGCCTAAACCCTAAACCCAGGACAGCAAAGTACAATCCCTGCATTCATATAAGATGTGATGGTGCAGCAGATAAACCATGCTGAATGAATGATCTGATTCACACAACATCCTGATGACTGCCCTCCCATATTATGCTGAACCACAGATTGCCCATTTTCATTTTAACCTAGGTTAAAATGTTGTGTGAATCCAACCAAACAGTGCTTTCAAATTTAGTCAGTGCTCAGGATGCTTTAGTGCAGCTGAGCTATAGTTAAGGAGGGAGGGCTCTCTTCCAAACAGAATCTTGTCCCCATGAACAGTATGTGTGCATGAACCTTAGCTAGAGATGGGGCCAGCCTTTTATTTCTCTGAAGGTCTTTCTGGGTTACCGAAAGAAAGATGCTGATGTTTTCTTAGGTAACAGGAGAGGGGCATCCTGATGGATCCCCCTGTGTTGTGGAGCACCTGTACATCAGGAAAGAAGCAAAGCTTGCTTTATCCCTCTGTCACATAGCTACTAGTTACAGCTTTCTCAGCAGGCAGCAACATCTGTCTGATCTTGTCTGGCTTTGAAAGCTAAGCAGGGTTAGGCCTCGTTAGTACTTGGAGGGGAGACCTCAAGGGAATACCAGGTCCATATGTTAGACAAGGAAGTCAAAAACGCAAGGAAAATGATTCCTCTCCTTTTGCCATAAGCGTAAGCCTGAAGAGACAGACCCTGAATCAAAAGTCATTTTACTTTCATTAGAGCTACAGATCTGTAATGGAGAAAGGTCCATTGCCAAAGATAACCAACTGTCACACAGCTAAGACCAGGAACAGCTAACAATCCAAAAAATAAGTGGATCGCTGACATGCAAATTTGTTATTTTGTTCTGGATTTCAAGAGCTGATCTGTCTTTCCTTTTTATTCTGTGTGTGCTCATTCTTAAACCTGATGATGGGAACTATTATTTTTAACATTTACATGTGCCCAGTTGAAAGACAATAATTACCTGAAAAACAGGACAAAAATATTTTATTTGTTTGTATCCTACCTTTATTATTTTTAAAAATAACTCAAGGTGGCAAACATATTCATCTTACTCCTCCTATTTTTCCCACAATTGTTGCTCTGAGAGGTGGGCCCAAAGTCACCCAGCTGGTTTTCATAGCTTTCTGGCATTGTGCTTTAACCACTGGACAAAACTGTCCAAAATATATACGGGACAATGGGATTATATAGATGATGATAATTTATACACCATTTTTTGTGTTATAGCTAGAGTCTAGAAAAGCTTGTGTTCCACCAAAAGTCGAAAAGATGTTTCTTTTGGTCTCTCCACTGACCCACTAGGGCACATCCATACAGCTGCTTTGCCAAATCCATCCCAGAGCTATTAGGAAATCATGCTGCCCCCACATGCACCTTTATTGTGCTGTGAAAACAGGTGTGCGCTATCCTGCTCCCCATCCACTTTTAACATGCCCCATTCTAATCTAGGGGATGTGACTGGTGCTTCCCTCTGCTCAAACCCCAGCCCTGACAGAACAATTAATCAGTGGAACAACTGGCCTGCAGAAGTTGTGGGTGCTCCAACGCTGGAGGTTTTTAAGAAGAGATTGGAAACCTTTTGTCTGAAATGGTGTAAGGTTTCCTGCCTGAGCAAGGGGCTAGACCTTGTTATTTTGTTAATCCTTCACCACATGGAAAGGCTCTTCCAACTGTAGGCTCAACTGTCTGTTTATTGTATGCACGATTGTGTTTTCCCTCTTTTCTTTTCTATCACACAGTGAGCTGAACTTTTAAAAGAATGCCTTTTAACATTGATTCGACTAGTCCATTGTTCAAGCACTAGGTGGCAGAAAGCATTAAGAGTTTTGTCTTTTCTTTGTTTTCCAATTTGTTCTCTAATTGTTTTGTTTTCTAATTTGTTCAGTCAAAGATGCAGCACTCAAAAGCTGGAGACTGAGAACAGAACAGGGTTTGGCTATGGAGAGCAATGTGACAGCTGCAAAGTTCCCCGAAACCCTCCGTGAAGAGAGGGAGGGCGGAGCCAAGGCTGCCCTGGTATAATGGACAGTGGAAATGACTTTGGGAAACAGGAGGAAGAGCAGCAGATTAGGCAATGGAAAAGAGGCAGATGAGTCTGCAGAAGGAATGTGGGCATGGCAAAGTTCTCAAAAAGGATCCTCCCTAGTTTCCTCAAAGTTCTCAGAAAGGTGAGGGGGGAGAGAGGAGTACTTTCACACCTGCAAGATTCTGTTAATGTAACCTTACAGTAAAAATAGAGCTTGTGCTCCTGGGTACGCTATTTGTCTGCACTACCTGGCAAGGCTGACATCTGGGAGGAGCTGCCATTCAAAACAGAATTCTCTGCCACCAGGCTACAGAAGTACAAGAGCTAAGTCTTTTCCATTATACTTTCAATTACATGCAAAGATGGGCTTGTCAGTTTCAGGACTTTGCACTTTGACCAACACAAAATAGTGTGCAAAAAAGTCATCTACAATTGAAATGGATTCTCCTATAAATTCATTGGCTGAAGCGGTAACCAGTAAACTAGCCAGTCAAAATGATCTATTACTTGTAAAAATATTTCAGGACCAGGAAAAGATTGCAATCTTCTACATATCTACTCAGAAGTAATTTTATTAATAATACACTTATCTTTGAGTTCTTGAACCTTAGTTATCAGTTCCTTAAATTCATTTATATGTACTGTTTTATGTTTATTGCATGTGTTAACTGTTGCATATGTTTTTGTTAACTCTTTTGTAAACCACTATGTCTGTACTGATTTGACAGTATGCAACTAGAATAAAAAATGAAAGTTCAATATTCAGAACTAATATTATTAATAATACATTTATCCTTGTATTCCTCACACTTTGATTAGTTATTGGTTGCTTTAATTCATTTCTAACTTCTGCATGTTTTTGTTAACTCTTTTGTAAACTACTATAAGTCTGTACTGATTTGACAGTATGCAATAGAAATGAAAGTTCAACAGGATTTAGTCTTTGAAAAGAATAAGCAATTTAGGTCTGTGCATGCTTTGACAATGATTTGGAAGAAATGATTCGGATGCTTTCATATAAGCCCAGCATCTCTTTATTATTCATTAAAAGAGATGCTTTGCTCACACGTAGTACGAAACAGTATTTCCAAATCATTTTTAAAGTATACACAGTACCTTCTAAATGCATTGCTTCTATGGTCTCCAAAATTCTCAGTAGGACTTTGGCTACTCTGACAATTAATAGTCCAAAACACAGAAGGTTTCGGTTTGAATTGTTGACTTATTTGTAGAACTAAGTGAATCAAACATGTCTTGGGAACCTTCTAAACATACAAAGGGAACAAGATTGCGGCCAGCTAAAGAAACGGTGCATGGATTGGTATGTCAGAAATGTCAGTTTTGATAACTAATCAGTTTGCATGGTAAGCATTTAAAAAACAAAACAAAACGCATGCAATATAGATCTTAGAAGAGGAATATCTGTCCTTTCTTTTCCAGCACAACTAATGCAATACCTTTTCTCAAAAGGTATTTACCATCTGTGCCGTTATACATATTAATAACAATAATGGAATAGATTCAGATTCATGCTTAGATTCAGTGATATCTGCTCAATATTAAATGTTGCATGTCAAATCTCCTTTAAACATGACTAAATCTGGATTTTACCCAATGCTTTAAACTAGTCTGAACATGCTATTAAGTAAGTAAAATGAGAATAAGATCCTTCTGAAAAATCTGCATGCATGTTATTCTTTCATTAGTCTTTGCAGTCTTAATCCCAATGCATTTTTCCAGTCTGGCAAACCCCCTCAGGAAATATGTTGCCTCGTATTCCTACCTGTGCTCAAAAGCTCTGTCAGACATTGGTCAGATATTGTTGCAGCCAGTGGTGGGACAGGAAGTCTTGGGGATCTTTTGTTCTTGATCGTTGCCCCCTTGGCCTTGGGCCTGTCACTTCCAGATTGAGGCTGTCCTCTGGCCATGCCAGAAATAGGGCTGTTTGGCAGACTAGGGAGCAGATGTGATGCATTGAAGGGAGAATGGTATCCAGATGGCAAATCTATATTGTAACCTGGTATATTCGGGGGGAAACAGGCTGTGGAGAGGGATGGGGAAGGAGGACAAGAAAAGAGAGGGGCAGATGGGTAGTGGAATTTGGAGCAAGGGGCTGACAGTGGTGGGCATACTGGCTGTTGGCCCAGCAAAGGGGATCTGGGCAGGGAGGCAGGACAATAAGATCCATAGTGGTCAAGGCTGAGCCATTTGTTGGGGAGTGTGTAGGGAAGCAGGGGCTTCTGCTTGCGATCAGGACCAAAATTGTTGGGGGAGGTTGAGGGAGAAGGAATGGGAGGGAGCTCAGGGCTGAGGAAGGCACCAGGTGAACCAAGCTGAGCTGGGCAACCACCTGCAGACTGAAAAAGAAAAGAGAGGAGAAAGATGCTGCAGCAGCAAAAAAATAATAATTAATATATCCTCCCATTTCATATTGAAGTGGACAGCCAAACACAGCAAGGGAAAAGTGACATAAAGTCAAAAAGGGGAAGGCTCCAAATTCTATCTTACCTGTAGAAACCCAAACTACTACACCCAAAATGCTTTGGCCTTTGCAAGTTTATTTACCACTTAGAATAATTTGCCTGATTTGGATTGTTGTAAAATCAGCCAAATTAAGTAAAATAGAATAATGGCTGGCAGTTTTTGAGCTTAATCCTGCAGTACTCTGGATCTGAATCTTACAAGTGGGAAATAATAGTGGGGTGGTTTATTCATATTTAGGTCACCAAAATGTTGCCAGTGTACATACTCTGTTGGAGTCTGTTGTGGCCCAACAGTGGCCAGCAGAGCTGGCAGCAGATTCGGACAGTGAGGAGGTTAGGGAGGAACATGGGCGAGTCCTGGAGTCTGGGGAATGAATGCTCTGACAAGTGCTCTGTGTCAGAGGCAGAGATGGGACCAGGGCTGTCTGACAGTTATCAGCTGCCTTCGGAGTCAGACATCAGTAAGGCAGAAGAACAGTTAGAGCCTGTTCCCAGTATGCACATGCACAGAGTTGCCAGAAGAAGGGAACAGCTGAGGAACAAGGGCCGATTTGGGAATAAATCCACAGGTGGATGGTGAATGGCCCCTCTCCTAGAGTATAAAAGAGGAGCGAAAGGGGAGTGGGGCTTTGCAGGAGACAATTAGTTCATTCCGGCATGCTTGCCAAGTATTGTGGGGTCTGAAAGATTTCGGCCTGGCCACTCTCCAAGCCTGATAAAGGTCTGTAATTGGGAACTATCTTGAAAGACTGATGGCTGGGACTTTGTTGGAGAGGAAATTCATTGTAAATTAAATAAAAGGGGTTTATTGAGACGAGGACTTGGCTTCGTGCTGTTGGGGGAGCCTAGGTCAGAAGAGAGTCCATCCCATTACTAGGGATGCAACAGGCAAGAATTTATCCTTGATCTTCAACCAATTTTCCCCATCCAAATAACACTTTGCACATGAATCTGTTTATTATTCCACATTCAGCTTATACTGAGAATTCCTGCAAATGGGCAAATGTCTCCCTCTTAAAGTCTTGATACAGCAGGAACCCTGTGCTGAACCCAGACTGAGCTGGGAAGGGCAGAAAAATACAAAAGAAGAGAACAGGCCCCCAAATGAAATCAAAACCTAGGGTGGAGGATTGGAAAAAGAGATAGCCATCAACCGTGCACACCTGAAGACGAGGGCTGCTCAAGACAGGAGAACTGGCAGAGCCGGTGGGAAGCAAGGCATTGGACGGGCTGGGAAGGAGGTTGCTACCACCACTATCAAAAAGGGCGTCTGGCATGGGCACAAAGCAAGGCTGATCTGTGTAGCTCAGAGGGGTTTGTGCAGGCACTGGCCGAGGACTGGAGAAGAAATCTAGAGGACAAAAGAGAGACCGAGTCAGTTGGACAGTTGGATACACTACAAAAACATTCCAAATTTGACAAGAGGCGCACATGATATAGATTCTATCTACTTCAGAGGGGGGATTCAGCAGGTTCTGACCAGTTC
>AZIM01000051.1:507905-520959 GCA_000516915.1 Ophiophagus hannah
ACACCCAAGTTGCGAGCCCTATCAATGGGGCTCATATTCTTCATAGGCCAAAGGATAATTTTTTTTATTCTGCAGGGCCACAGTGGAAATGTCACCTGCCTGGACTTCAGCAATAATGGAAAGTATTTGGCATCCTGTTCTGATGACCGCACGGTGCGTATCTGGAGTACCAAAGACATTTTGGAGAGGGAGCATCGCTGCATGCGGGTTAATGTGGAACTGGATCATGCTACCCTGGTCCGCTTCTTCCCGGACTCCAGGTAGGATGGAGATTTGGATAATATCCTTTGCATTACCTGCTTACCTGTAACCTGCCCTAATCCTGAAGGAAAATACCCAGTGTGTACAATCAAAACAATAATATAATAGAAACTAAACTGAAAAAGGGTTTGTAGGAAGAGCACTGCAAAAAGGCTGACCTGATGAGTTGTTTCAGTCTCATAAAGAGTCTGAAGATTTTGTCTTGCTGTGATTCCTTTTGGCAGAAAAGCAGCTAGAGCAGCAGTAGGAAATGAAGCTAGTCTGAAGTTGCAAACGTGGACACATTTTCACATGCTTCACAAACCATCGTGATATATGACTACCAAGCAGAGCGGCAGCTTCTTTGTGCTCGTTGTGTTGCTTATATGTCTTTCTTTCCTTCACTCAGAGCTTTCATTGTTTGGTTGGCAAATGGAGACACCCTCAGAGTTTTTAAAATGACAAAGAAAGAGGATGGCACTTTTACATACATCGCAATCCCAGAAGAATTTCCAAAGCAGCACAAGGCTCCTATCATCAATATTGGGGTTGCTGATACAGGTACGAAAGCTGGTCTTTTGAACAGCCTAGCTAGGGAATGGTTCAGCTTTATTTCCCTAAAAGCAAATTAATTTGCTTGGTTTCCTGAATAATATATATAGCTGCATCAGCCTGTCAGAATTGTAGCCTTATCTTTGCCCTTTATTCCCCAGGGAAGTATATCATGAGTGCCTCCAGTGACACCACCATCCTGATCTGGGACATGAAGGGGGAAATTCTGGCTGGCATCAACACCAACCAGATGAACAACACCTTTGCAACTGTGTCACCATGTGGGAGGTAAGGAATGGCAGTCACTTGTTTATTGTCAGAAGGATAAAGATCTTTGTGCTCCAAATAATATTGAAGAACAGAAAAACGGCAGCTCACAAAGTGGTTCAATTCATTTTGGCATTTCCTTTTCTATAGGTTTGTTGGTTCATGTGGATTCACTCCTGATGTAAAGGTGTGGGAAGTGTGTTTCAGCAAGAGTGGAGATTTCCGGGAAGTGATCAGAGCCTTTGAGCTGAAGGGGCATAAGGCTGGCGTGTATTCCTTTGCTTTTTCCAATGACTCTCGGCGGTGAGAAGCTCTCTCTCATTTCCATGGAATAACAACATTTTTTATAACTTGTTCACATTTTCCCTTTTGAGTCCTCTGTCTAGTTTTCCTGATACCCTTGGTGTGAGGAAGAGAAGGCCCTTTGGAGTTGCTTCCTTCCTCTTTATAAACCAATGGAGGAATTTCCTTTGAAGATTAAATGGCTATGTTCCCACAATATATTTAGCCAGCTCAAATCAGAACTTATCAAATGGATTCAGACAACTTGCTAAGTTTGATTAATTTGGGGCTAGAGTTTTTTGTGGGGGGCTTATGTTGTTTTAACCCAAGCCATTTGATTCACAATTTTATGTATTCTGTAGACTCAGAAAATATATTAAATTATGAATTAATGGAGTTAAGTACATGCAATTAATAAGTGGTCCATTCTTCAGCAATGTCCTTTGTTAATAGGTTCTCAGTTGGTTTATTTAGTAGGATTTATAGCCTAGCATTCCTAAATGTGGCTATATTGCTAGGGCAATTGAGTATGCTCTCCTGCAGTTTTTTTTTACAATTTTTAATCTTTTTATAGATTTTATTATAATCTTAGGATTATTTTGTTATATTGTTTTATGTTTTTAACTTGGTAATGGCTCAGAGTCACATATATGAGATAGGCAACTATATACATCAAATAAATCAATTCTCAGGAAACTAAAAAGAGATACATTCTGGCACCAACAGGCCAGCTGAAGTCTTAAATTATTCCTGAGGGATATTTGAGTTTTATCAGATCTCTTGAAGGCATGTACATCATACGTACTGAGTATGTCTATATGCATAACCATTTTCCAAATTTGTGATGTGAATTATATAATCATGGGGAGCTCTGTGGTTAGCTTCTGGACATTAGAACTGAAGAAAGGAAGCATAAACAAGAAGAAGCTGAAAGACCCTACCAGAGCCAAGCCAATACATTCATCTAACTATAGTATTAACTTGAAATTGCTAAGTAATATGTGCCATTCTCTCACCCTAACAGGATGGCAACAGTTTCAAAGGATGGCACTTGGAAGTTCTGGGACACAGATGTTGAATACAAGAAGCAACAGGATCCTTACCTATTGCTGACAGGCAGTTGCAAGGTAACTGAGCCCTGCCGCATTGCTCTGGCTCCTGATGCACGGGCAGTGGCCATTTCCAGCAGCACCAGCATCTTTCTCTATAACACCCAGCGAGGAGAGGAGGAAGAATACTTTGAAGGTGCTCATGGAGAGCACATAACAGACTTAGCCTTCGATGTGAACAGTCGCTTCCTGATTTCCTGTGGGGACCGAGCCATCCGTGTCTTCCACAACACAACTGGGTATAGGGCTGTGGTGGAAGAAATGAAGACGCTGCTGAAAAAGGCTTCTAATGAGTCTACTAAGCAGAGACTGCAGCAACAAATAACAGACGCCCAGAGTGCGTTGGATAGTATCTATGGCAAGAAGAAGTGAATTACTCCAAAAAGCATGTTTTCTGTGCAAATTTGGGGCTAGTTTTTTTTAATATGGAGAATGAGAACTAATAAAACATTTTTTGCACAGCTGTTGCTTCCTGGGATTTCCTAAAGACTATTTAGAACAGGAAAGACAAGACAGTTTGCCTTGTTCTAATTATCAATTGGTGCATAGGGTTGAGTCACATCCCATTTAATTAGAATTTTGTAGAAACATAATAGAAAAAAAACCTAGCTAACTTATCTGCATTAGCTACTTGTAGGCTCTTTACTCAGTTCAGTTTTGAGAGTTGTTGTGAATTCTCTGATACATGCTTCTCTGAAAAAGGATGGGTTTGGTTAGTGGTATATTTATAGCTTTCTCATCTTTAGATTACAAACAAGAATAAACATAAAGTACAAAAATACAAGTAGTCCTCAACTTATGGTCAGTCACTTAACAACTGTTCAAAATTATGATGGGCCCAGAACAGGTGATTTCCCACCCATAAAGCACTTCTGGCTGTTGTAAAATGTGCTCCCCTTCACAGCCATATGACTGCCTTCAAGGTGCTTGGCTCACCTTTTCAACTAATTGCAGCATTCTATGATCACGTGAGTGTGATTTATGACTTATTTTGACTTTTTGAGTTATGACTTATTTTTCCAGTTTGGGCAAAAACTGCCCAATTCAATCTATGGGTTTACCCTTATGACTTGCAGTGTTCTCTTAATGACCACCATAAACAAATGTTTTAAAATTGGATCAAGTCACATGGCTTGCCCCAACTTGTTACCATAACAACTTACTACTGGAAATCCAATCCCAATTATTGTAAGTCAAATACTACCTACACAATCAAATTCAATAATATATAGCACAAAGAATTAAAAATTATTCACATTCTGTACTTGATCATACAGAGTTGAAACAACTTGGATAAAATCAGTCACTGTCCAAAACCATGTCCAAAGTAAAGTGAAGTTATCAAGGAATGCATTCTAAACTAACTAAAGACCTCAACTGAATTTTTAATTTGAAGAGTTCTGTGGGGAAAAATAGATACAAATCATAAATCATAGTATGTCAAGGATTCAAAATTATTAAAATTATTCAATCATCTCAATTATTAAATTATTCAAAATGATTCACTTATTGGGATGTGTAGACAGGGTTAACTTCCAGGGTTAACTTCCAGAGCACTATAGAGGCTTTTATTTGTGAGTAGATGTAGACAGCACTCAGCTGACCTTCACTGATCTCAAAAAGCTATATGGTGTTGGACTTAAGTGGTATCTTCAAGAAAGAAAAGGACAGGAGTCCAGACAGAAACTGAAAAAAGTATCCACGAGAAAGGAATGGCAAGTCATTTCCATGCTATTCCCATTAAAACTACAATGATGTATACATAAAGTCACCAAGAATTACCTAAGCTGGACTTGAAGATGTCTGTACCTCTACCTTTCAAGTATCATGGCACTATACTGGAAAGCTAATATTACCTTCACTAAGCTTACTTGATTAGATTACTACATTCCTCTGTAAGGAGTAGTCTTAAAAGTGCTTACAATATTTGCTTAGAATATAAGAAATATCTTCCTAGGTTAGATTCCCATTCCCTCTGGCAGCTTTATAGCTAAGAGTCTCCGTGGACCATATGATTAGGTTGAGGACCTAAACATAACCAGGATACAATGTGCATATTGCTTCCTTCCACAATAGTGACTCTAAGGCACGGGTGTCAAACTCTCGGCATCACATGATGTATCACGATGTTTTCCCCCTTTGTGGAGCTGGGATGGGCATGGCCTGCACATAACGCACCCAGCCCATGGGCTGCCAGTTTGACACCCCTGCTCTAAGGGATAACTACAAATCCAGAACATGCCACAACAGAAATAAGATACTGTACTATGTAATGCATATTCAGGCTATTGGTTCTAAAGCTGCCTTAATTGTTGATTTCTAGTTTGCAAATATTTGCTGCATCTCAAACCATCCCTAAACTGGAGTATTTAGATGTATTAGGATAACAATTCCCACATTTTCATATTAGTGGGTGTAGCCACCGTGTATCTTAAGAGTGCTTTAGATGGAGGGGGCTGTACAAAAAGCTTGTCAGATTTAATAAACTTGGTGTACGGACCTCATAGTGCTCCAGTAATTAGAACTAAACCAGGTACCATTATGGTTGGATAAATACATTACAGAGTGTATTTGTTTTTGGTTGAATGTTTTGGCTTAATGTTATATGTGAACCAGAGCACTATAGTTTATTTCACGATCCTTATTTTTAATATTTAAGACTTACTATTAAGCAAATAGTTAAGTAAACCTTGCCTAAATGCCATCTTCCAAATTATGATTTCCCCTTACGTAGCAATCTCTGAAAAGTTCTATGATATGTGAACTAGGTAAGCCAAGTCACCTTCATAATTTAGGATCCTGGAACCTTCTAGTGAGTCATAGCACTGGTCCACATAGCCCAGTTTCCTGGATACAAGAAGTGAATCCTCAAATGCTTTTGACTAGGCTACAGTGAGAACCCAACTGTCCCTTTAGCATGTGATGTCATAATACAACACAAACAGCAATAGAAATCTAAAAGGCTGCTTTACCTTTGAAAAACTAAACTTATCTTAACACTTGGATAATAACACACCCTCAGAAAATCTCACAACTAGGCTAGTTTGGAAAAAATTTAAAAGCTACCAAATCCACAAGATACCACTGCGAAGGCTCAAAGGAAACACTCATCTGCCGTAAAAGAAAGCCTTTCTCCATTTGTACCTACGATTTGAAGTCAGGTCTTAAGAATCCAAAACAGACCCTCTATTACAGCTTTTCCTGTTACTTTCCCTTACATAAATGGCATGTAATCGCTTTATGAAACTGTATAACAGCATTTCCCCCCAGTTACATCTAAAATAAATCAATAGTATAACACAACTAGTTCTTCTGAAGCCATACAAAACCCCTCCTGTTATAAAAGACAATCCACAACTCGCTTCGCACCTCCCCTATGCACGGGGCACATGAAGCCGCCTCGCGCATGCGCTTAAGGAGCCCATACTCTTCCTCAGGCGGGGCGCTGACGCGTTACGCACGGAGGTAGAGGGGCGGCACGCGCATGCGCATGTGGGCANNGAGNTTAGGCACGGAGGTGGGGGGGCGGCACGCGCATGGGCATGTGGGCACAGAGGCTGCTGCGGGATCTGGGGCTGCTGGGGCCACAGGCGCCATGTCGGGCCGCTCAGTGCGGGCAGAGACCCGCAGCCGCGCCAAGGATGACATCAAAAAAGTCATGGCGGCGATCGAGCGCGTTCGCAAATGGTGAGGGACAGGAGGGAGGGGTCGTAGGGGGGGAGGGGTCTGATAAGGGGTCAACCAATCCCCGCTGAATGCGGCCTTGGTGACAGCTAAGCAGCCAACTGGTGGCAGGCGTTTATTTTGGTGGGTGGGGCTTTTGCCAAACGGCCAATCATCTTGTAACAACTGAAGTGGCCGGGTGCGGAGAGCTCTGCGATTTGTAGTGCAGGCAGTTGGACCTGTCACATAGCTTAGATTGACGTGACGCTACACCAGTCCGATCCCAGGGGAGCTAAAAAAGTAGGGAGCCGGGTTGCTATAGGGATTGGCGGGCCTACCTGCAGATGCCTGCCTCATCCAGCTGCTTGGAGGTGGGTGCCGGCAGGAGGGAGATTTTTGCTTGTTTGCGGGTGCCGCAACAAGTTTTGTATGCATAAACAGTAAGGGGAAGAGGATTTCAGCCCACCTCGATTTTTAAAAACCTGTAATTGTGTGACGTTAGCAATCTGCACAATAACCTTGTAAGGTAGGCCAATAGCAGCATCTCCATATTTCAGACAGGTGAGAATCTAGGGGCACATTAGCCAGAAACAGAGCCTCCATCTTTTAGAATCAGTCTACCACAGAGTATGAGATTTAGTAACACTCCATATGGGATGTCTTCCTGCCCTGTTTTGGCAAATGGGGATGTCTGACTAGGACATGTGTTATGATCCATATCTACCCAGAAGTATTCTAGCCAATGGATGATTATTTTGGCCAACACATTTTTTTCCTTGTTGGAGCTCAAGAGTTCTGATAAGGAGAAACAAGCAGCTCAATGCAGCTGGTATGTTTTGGGGGCCAGTATATAGGAGCCATTTCTTTCTGGGTGGCACAGATGTGATTGTTCAGTGCCTGGTTTATGTTTCTTCTACAGTTGCATAGTATTTGGTCTGATTTGGTTGAGGTTGTGTCTGAACCTCAACATCTAAAGATAAACAACTAAGGATTGGCTATTGGTATACTCCTTAAAAATGGGTGGTGGTTTTTTGTTTTGGCTGGCTGCTATTAAAAACAAGAGGGAAAATGTAAAACACCCAGCAGTTTTTTAATATATATTCCCATGGCTCAGATTATGTAAGAGAGCGCTTGAAATGAACTTTGTCTGATTCACTTCATTGGCAACTGGGTGCAGATATGTTTTTTAAATTTGGGTTATACAGATACATGACTATACAGTTGTGTATAGAGTGGGATAGAGAAATTGATTTCTAACATGGTTACTGTTTGAAGACAATGAGTGGCTAAATTTGGGCGGGGGGGGGAGAATAAATTCAGATTCCTGAAGTCTGGGATCAGATGTTTTGGCAAAAAGAAAAAATAGCTAGGACTGAGCAGTTCATTGGTCAGTTTAATGAATACTATGCTTTCTAGATACTCCCAAGATAAAGGAATGGAGCATGCTATAAACAAGTGGAAATAGGTAAAATAGCACCAAAGTAGTAAAAAATTGTTTCTCTTCTAAGTCAGCAGCAAAAGAAAAAGGAGCCAAGCCTGTCAGAACCAGCTTTTCTTGGGGGGAAATGCTTAAATTTCTCCATGCAACATGCCAAACCATAAAACATGGTTTACTAGTAATGGTTAGGTCTGAACTAAATAAATGTCATTATGTCGTAACATGGTGTGAATATCATCACAGTAAGGTATAACATGGTTGATATGTTTTGCTTTAGGAAGTAGTTTGAAACCATTTATATGGACTGAATTGTTTTTTTATGTTATGTGAATATAATCACTAGCTGCTATTAACAAAACTTTAGACATTACTGATACATAAGTTAAGTTCAACTTCTGTTGAAACATATTGAACAATGGTAGAGAAGTAGTAGTAACACGATTGCCAAGTATCAAAGGTTAGTACTGCAGAATTTCAGCTTCTTATCAAATGGTGCTGGTATTTGAAGCTGTAAACAACTTGAGATTCTGAGAAAATAATTTCTTCAGCTTATCTGTGTACTTAAGATCTCTTTTGTGGTTCCCCACAATAGCTAGAGTAAGTTTGGCAGCTATAGGAAACATGCAAAAAGATTAGTCTCATGTTTATTGTACATCTTTTAATACATACCAGCAGATTGTATTAAATGGATTGAAGATATTATTTTGTTTGCAGCTATTATTTTTTCCCTATGTTGTTTTTAATGCTGTTTTATAACTCTGGCCTGTGCAATCTCTGAAAGTCTTGGGTGCATCTCTAACAGGCCTTCAAAAAGCTGCCACCACATTATAATTATTAAAGTATTAAAAACAACAATATTAGTCTGAGAAGTTAGTTTATTAACCATATGTAACTTAACATACATTAAATTAAATTGTTTCATTTTTTACATGACCCTCCCTATTTTTTGTTATATGAGCCCCACTCAAAGGCTAAGTTTGGATTCCAAAATGTTATTTACTCCTGAGCTAGGTGATTGTTTCATTCACAATTCTGAACACAGAGTGCTACAATTCACCTTCCCCTCAAAAAGTAAGAAGACATGCTATGTTGTACAATTTCACCTTGGCCTCAGTATAGCTTAAGAAAAAAAGCAGAAACCCAATAAACCTGAAATAACTTCCCTATTCACCTAAGCCAATCCTGTAAATTGTAGCTGGGGAAGAAGGTTGCTTGACTGTATCTAATCTCATTCATGTTTTGATGCAGGGAGAAGAAATGGGTAACAGTGGGAGACACATCTCTGCGGATATTCAAGTGGGTGCCTGTGGCTGATAGCAAAGAGGTGAGGGATGAGAGCTTCAAGGAACAGGGCCTGCTGGAGAGGGGGCTTGGGCTATTCTCCAACATGAGACAAGAACTGGAGCACCCAGCAGAATGAGCAAAATGCTACCTTTTACTTTCCCTTCCTACAAACAGAAATACAGAGATAATCCTTACGATAGTATGACAGATGTCAGTTCATTTTCAATAGACCTCCTGCCTCTCTCAAGGAAATTAAAAATGAAACATAAATAAATCCCTTCTGCTTTGGTATATTTGCAAGGACCATCCTTTCCAAGCTACCTCTACCTGACCCACCAGATTGGGGAGGCAGGGTATGTTATGGCTCCTCTTTCTTAAGGAGATCCATCTAGTGGGACCATGAAGAAGGGCCTCCTCTATTGTGGCTTCCTCCCTGTGGAACATCATCCCTGTGGAGATAAGATTGGCCCCCAAATTAATTCTGTTTTGAAAAGCCCTGAAGACATGCTTTTGCCAGTGGGCCTGGGGACCCCAGGGTGATACAGTGGTTTGTTTGATTGTTATTGGTAGGGAGGTGGGTTTTGTATTTGAGATATTAATGTCTGTAAGTCACCCATGGAATCATCCGGAGTGAGTTGGGTAGCCATATGCAGTACATTTTCTAAATAGATGACAACTTGGATGTGTGATAAGGGAGAGCATTATTTAAAGACTTCTTAATAAATGACAGCAAAACTGTATCTCTCTTGCTTAATTCTTCAAAAACATATCACATTCCAGCTAAGGAGGTTATGCTTTCCTCGTGGAGAATCCTTTGAGTCTACTGGTGGCCCCTGAAGCCCAATCTGCTCCAACTGCTAATTGTAGAGGGTGCATAGATGTGGTAGAGATATTTCTTTTGCATACTAGCTACAACACTCACTGCCTTCTTTCTCATTTCAAGAAAGAGAAGTCCAAATCCAGTGGTACTGCTGCTGCCGCAGAACCAAATGGCTATCCCGCTGAAACTGCAGCCAATTCTTCCCTTCTCCTGGAATTCCAAGGTGATTAGCTTTCAGGTCTTTCTTGCATATTGATAAAGCAGAAGAGACATGGCTCTGCAAGCACTGGCAAAGAGGTCTTCTAAGAGCCTGAGGCATCATTACCACATAACAGGATCAAGAAAGCAGCACCCCTGTTTAAAATCATGCAAGTCATTACTAGTCAAAGTGGCTGATACTGGGCTAGATGGTCCCGTCTTTCAAACCATGTTACGATGATACAGTATTCCTGCACTTAGGCAGGAAAAACCAAATGCACAGGTATAGATTAGGTGGTAACCTGTTTCAACAGTAGTAACTATATGAGAGATCTTGGTGGTCCTAGTGGATCATCACTTGAAGTAGAAAGCAAACAGTGTTTTGCAGCTGCCAAAAAAGCCAATGCAGTCCTAGGCTGCATCAACAAAGGTACAGTATCGAGATCCCAAGAAATGATAGTGCTGCTCTATATTGCATTAGTGAAGCCTGTCCAGTTCTGGTCACCATGATACAAAAAAGATGCTGAGACCCTAGAAAGAGTGCAGAAAGAGAAGAGCAACAAAGATGATAAAGAGTCTGGAGACTAAACTGTATGAACAGTTAAGGGATTGGGGTATGTCTATCCTAACGAAGAGAAGGATTAAGGGTGACATAATAACTGTTTTGTGATGCTTGAGGGGCAGTCACCAGGAGAAGGGCACTGAGTTATTCTCCTGAGAGCAAGACAAGAAGCAATGGGTGGAAGCTTGTCAAAGAGAGATCCAACCTGGTACTAAGGAGAAGTTTCCTGATAGTAAGAACAATCAGTGGAACAGCTTGCCTCCTGGAGTTGGGGTACTTTGTAGTTGGAGGTCTTTAAGAAAAGATTGGGCAGCCATTTGTCCAGAATGCAGTAAGGTCTGCCTTGGACAGGGGGTTGGACTAGAAGACCTCCAGGGTCCCTTCCAGCATATGCTCACATACCATTGCAAATAATGTCAGGCAAACATTTTGGAGATTTGTGAAACATAAGTTAGTTATATAACCAAAGATCCAAAATTGCTATTTTAATGTAATTTCCCTCTTTCTCCCTGGTTTTGAAATTTAGTCTGGCTTTGTTTGTCATCAGTAGATGTCTAGGACAACGGAATTTCTGCCTCCGGCTATTGGAAATTCTGTTCACTTGTTTCTGGTATTTCAGCAGACTTCAGAGGATCCCTTCAGGTCTTAGAAACTTGAACTTGATTTTTATCACAAAATCTCAAGATTCTCATGAAATTGAATTTTGTGTTCTAGTCTGTTTTTGTCTTTCCAGTCCAGGGGTGCCGAACTCATGTCGTCACGGCGGCATCACATGANCACATGACATATTGGGACATTTTCCCCCTTCGCTAAACCAGGCATGGGCGTGGCCGGCATGCGACGCATCCGGCCCATGGGCTGGGAGTCTGACATCCCTGTTCTAGTCTGTTAAAGTACTGTAGTAGACCTAAAACCATCCCTTGGTCCTGGCTATCTTTGTTCAAGTATTACCCTGACAAGGGAAGGGGATTATACATTTTACTTACCCATGGTGTGAAGTAGTATGTCTTAGGGAACAACCAGTGGTGGTATTCAAATATTGTTGCCACTGGTTCAGTGTGGGTGGCTTGGTGGGTGCACTTTGCGCGCATGCACACACTTTGCATGCATGCGTGTGCCAAATGCACACTTTGCGCAGGCGCAGAGGCGTTTGCGCAAGCGCAGAGGCATTCTAACTCACCTGCAAGCCTGCATGATCCCGGTTGCTTCAGCAGCTGCCGCACGGCACTATTCTGTGCCGCGCAAAGCAGCTGCATTTCAAATTCAGCAGATAAAAGTGAGTATGGGAGCCCGTGGGCCCAATAGCAGAGTGGCAGAGAGAACCGGTTCGGTATCCGCTGCTCATTGCTGCTACCGGCTTGCCAGAATACCACTGGTCAAATACCACCACTGAGTCAGATTCACTTAACAACCAGGTTAAACAACTTAATTTAACAACTGCTGTGATTCATTTAACAACAGTGATTCATTCACAAGAAATGGCAGAATCCTGAAAGTCATGTGATTTTGTGGTTTTAAGGTATATAATGAAATGTTGAACAATGAGAAGTGGCCAATAGGCCTCAAGCCATCCTTTTTGACTGCTTCAACTGACCCTCATTGCAATGTGATATAAGTGCCTACAGGAAAGGCTTTGTTCGCTATGCTTTCAATTCTAATAAACCTCTGAATCCAAAAGTGACACTTTTGTGGTGTGCTGTGTCTGTTCAATTGTTATTAAGTGCAGCTATTCTCAATAATTAGGTTTTTTCCCCCCTGACAACTATCTATGGAGCAAGCAGTATAGTATTTTAATGGGTGATTTGGGATCATGATCTCTTAGTTGCNGCTATCAAAATAAAAGCTTAAAATTGCAGGCTCCGTTGCAATTCCTCCTCAGAGACGGACCTGTAATGTGGTAATACATTCAGGTTCCACAGTGACAGAAAGCAATGGAAAACCAAGTAAAGCAAAAACAACGTTTTAAACGTGAAACAGGCATAGCCAAATCCACAGCTTTGCAACCCGTCCCTAGTGTCTTTCAAATCAGTAAATCTGATTAAATATTTTTGCAGAATGACTTTCTACCTTCAGTCTCTATTTATCTCTTTCTCCAGCTAATCCAGACACAGGTCTACTGAACTACAACAGAAATGGGGGGGGGGAAATAAAAGGGAGGTTCCTAACTTGCTCTCTTTTTCTATGTGTGGTTCCCATGGTTACTGAATAAGGTAGTAAATTACACACCTTACCCAAGCATTTTTATACTGACATAGGCACTGGGTGATTTTAGCCATGGGTTAAAAAGCTCTGATTGCTAAAATTGGGTGAATGTAAGGTCGTGGTAAAAGCAATGTTTGAAAACAAAGTATGACCAAAAAACAAAACAAAAACCCAACAACAAACCTTGGAGGCAGAGGCAAACTTAATAACACAATTTAGAAAGTAGCAGATTTTTATATTACTGTACATCCTGTTGTGTATACTTATTGAAAGAGAAATTAAATATTGATTGAACAGAGAGAGAGAAAGAATGCACCTTGCACTGGTTTTTTTTCTTTTAAAACCCAACAATCCTCAAATGCTAGCTTTCATGTTCTCCAGTAAGTCCATTAAGTTGCACCCTTGAACAGCTGGGATCTTGTGGAATGGAATTCTAT
>AZIM01000051.1:521684-534333 GCA_000516915.1 Ophiophagus hannah
CTCTCCAGAACCGGGCAGAACCGGTCGAATACCACCACTGGGAACAACCATTTGAAAATCTGAGTTTCATTTCAGTTATCCTGAAGCTATACCTGCAGTGCTACTTTTGGTTCCAGTTCACTGAAAAGTCTTTTTTTTTTCTGTCTGGTTTCCCCAGATGAGAACAGCAATCAGAGCTCCCTTTCAGACACCTATCAGCTAAAGGCAGACAGTAGTGCTGCTTCCAGTCCCAGTCCACAGCAAAGTGAATCCATGAGCCCTAGCCACACTTCTGACTTCCGCACTGATGATTCACAGCCACCCACGCTGGGACAGGAGCCCTTGGAAGGTGAGTCATTTGGCTAAAGAGTTGTGGCATCACGAAAACCCATTCCTGTCACCACTGAGGGAGAACTAAGACAGGCCTGACATATTATGTAGAAATCCTGGTAAGGGGCTTCAGTAGTAACAGCATACTATCCTTGCTATTTTCGACTTCTCCAGAGTATTGAATAGCTATACCTCTCCAGTTCAATAAAAACCTTGAAGTGTCACTGACCCATTTTTCTTGTTAACTTTCAGAACCTGCTCTCCCTCCATCAGAAGTAGCTGATGAGCCTCCAACCCTTACAAAAGAAGAGCCAGTAAAACTCAAGGCTCAGGTAAGGCCTATGGAATAGGCAACAGCTTCCTAAGGCAGATTCAGACCCACACTCTTTAGCAGCATACAGTATTAATATTCAAACATTTCTCTCTGAACATTCAGCTACAGAATTCCTAGCCAGCCCATGAATTTAATCAGAAAGTTGATTAGCTCTGGTTATTTTCCATGTGTTACAATCTAAAATAAAATTTCTGTCAAGGCCAGCTTGATTTCTAGCATCTTGATGGATACATCCATATATCTCCCTTAGTAATCTGTCATTGCCCTTTTCTAACATGATTTCTCAGGACAGCCTCGTCTCCCAGGTATTCCCTGGAGTTCTTCCATCAAGTACTAAGCAAGTCCAGCCCTGTATAGCTCTCTAGACCAAATGCAGTTATTCAGATGTTCCACTTCTGAGATGTTGCTTAATCAAGAGTGGCTGATACACCCTTCTGCAGCCTGTGCTTTTCTGGATAAGCAAGGAGTGGGGAGAAAGAAAAGTCCCTTAAAAATGACTTTACAGATCTGGAAGGCAATTATTCTACTGGAAACCACTATGGCAGGGGTCCCCAACCCCCAGACCATGGCCCAATACCAGGCTGAGGCCCATTCAGAACCGAGGCATAGCAGCAGGCGAGCACATGTGCGCACACAGCTCCACTTGCGTGCACAGCAGGTGGGTGAGCACAATACCATCCCTTTCCCCACCCCCCACTCTGCCACTCCACAAAACCAGAAAGGTTGGAGACCGCTGCATTAGGGGTTTCCTCTGATACAGCAACAACAACAACAAATTAAAAAAAAAATACTGGCAACCCATGATATAATTGCAAATCAATATCCTAATATCTTTTAAGGCTGAAGTCTTCATAATACACTGGATAGGATTTAAAAAAAATCTTTTGCTGAACTGAACTGAACTTTGACCAAGAATCTGAAGGATTTGAAGGCCCTGCTTTAGTTCATCTGTAATAGCTCCACAATAGTTCCTGTTTGGGAGGTCCAAAAGGCAAGGAAACGTCAGATTTTCAGAAGAGCAAATATTCCTACATTATGACAGGTACCATGCAGTGAAGCACTAGATGACAGTCACATCTTCGCCATGTATTACACTTTGTATTTTTTGATTACTATAAACATGTAGCCTAAAAAAATAGAAGAGAAACAGCATTTAGCAAAGAGACTGACAGATCCTGTGGTACAAAAACAATAATAGAGTCATATACATATTCTTGATAGTCTTATTCAAATATCAATTGAAAACACTTATTTGCTTCCATTCTCAAAAGGGTTACAGACCCTTACACATCTCCATAACCCTAACTCTAGGAAACCACACACTATTCCTTGGTTGCTGATTAACTTCTTAGCAATATCAGATTATAAAATAAGTAATGGCCATTTGAATATGGAACCTTCCAGGGGTGTTTGTTTCCCCATGTTTGTCCCCTGCCTTGTCAAGGGCCTTGTCACTCAACAAACCATAAATGCTGAAGGTATAGCAAGACCAACATTAATTCCATATTTCTCAATCCTTTCTGTGATGGACAAGGAACTGATTCTTGGAGTATCTGCAGCACTGCAGCCAGACAATCACAGTCCCAAACCCAAAATATGCGTAGTAATCTCAAATATACAAAAAACAATCCATCATTTTACACCTCAGAGAACTTGTGTCTTTTCGTTACCCTGAAAAAAGAGACTTACTTAGATTATAGTGGTTTTAGTAACTGCTTTACACAGTAGGTGGCAGCATTAAGTCAACTTTGGCTGATCTCAGAGAAATTAAGCAGGATAGTTGAAGATCAGGAAATCCTGGGATATAAGTTAGTTTAGGAAGTTGAAGTTTCTTCAACTTCCTAAACTAAAAAGATGGTGGCCAACAACTTTTGTAATACTGGAATGAACACAGGGTACAAAGTTCAGGTTTAGTCAGTCAGAAGAGGCTGTTCAAAGCACATGAATCATGTTCATAATGTCCACATTCATTTCAGAAAATCCAATTATGTACTTCTGGACGAATCTCATTTGGGAAAGGGACTTGGTCACATCATTGGAAATATTTACACATTTTTCATATCAGCATTGTAAAACAGGTTTTGCTCACGTTCTATACAGTCAGTCAGGTTACATCCCTATTGGGACAGAATTTTTGTTGTTAGGTGAAGCATTCATTAGGCAAAACATCACTTAACCATGGCACTTCCAAGTAGTCCTGGCTCTGGTCATTAGGCCAAGACTCACCATTGCTAGGTCAGGACCCCATGTTTCTCCTGCCCTGCAGCACTTACCTTTGCTTCAATTCACCCTGCCCGCCTATCTCTGCCCTTTTGGCTGTTCAGCCCTCCCCCACTGTTCCCCACTGCCCCCAGGTGACATTTGCCATCCTCCTGTTGCTGACCAGGTGGCAAAGGTCATCTGGGGTAATGGGGCAGGAGAGGCAGCGGAGTAGAGGACAGCCCAAAGGGCAGAGATGGGGAGAAAGCAGACAGAAGGAGGGAGCTGAAGTGTACCCTGAGGTCATAACTGTGCACAGGCTGCCAACCATTCAAATTTTGATCATATGACTGATGGTATTGCTGAAATTTCAAGGACCATTTAACTAGCAATCATTCAGCACCACTATAACTTTGGAAAGTCGCTAAACAAATGGTCATAACCAAGGACTACCTGTATTGACAACCCAGCTAACCATATTTTTATTTCTTTCAGGTGAACGGAGGGGAGGAAGATTCTGGTGCACCTCCACTTAAGAGATTTTGTGCAGATCAGAACTCCATATGTCATGCAGCCTCTGAGAGCTAGTCAGTCTGCTTCATCCTGTGATGCAGTTGTTTTCAAAACTCCACCTGCCCCTCCCTCTCAAAATACCACTGTTTGAAAGTTGGTATTCTCCACCTCCGTGTTTCTCTCCTGTGCAGTGTCCTCCAAGAATCAACCTGCTCTTTCCATAACCTCTCCAGATGAAACTTTGCTCATCCTGTGTTAAGATTTGTCCCTTTTGTGCAATCTCCTCTCAGCCACATCCTCTTGACTTGCACGCTTAAGGAATGAGGTGGTTACAACCTCTCTTGTATACTTTTTTTTTATCCTCTTTGTGGGCTTTGGGGACTGCAGCTAAGAAGGTTCCTGTAAGAAAGAGGAGTTCTCTGCACTTAACAGGTAGCTCACAAATCCTTTCCTGTCCTTTCTCCTCCAGACAGTGAAGGATTCTCTCTGGAAGTGAGTCAGGATCTGGTGGAAGTCTGCCTGGGATGTTGTGCAATAGTTGTGGGGTTAAGCCATTAGTGCTGGAGGGAGCAAAAACTTTCCCCTCCAGGGAAGGATAATGGTGCTGCAGCTAAGAAGGTGTTCTAGGAAGTGAAGGCTGGGCTGCATCTAGGTGGCTAAAGGGCTCTCCTTTGCAGTCTGGCAAACATGGACCTCGGAGTGAAGAATATCTTCCCAGGTACCAAAGGGGCATTGTCTCCGAGCAGCCCTTCTCAGGGGTGGAATAGCCACCTAGCACAGCTAGCACCAATCGCTCGACCCTCTCTAGTCCCTGCAGACCTGTCCTCCCCATCACAATCTGCATGTGGAACTGACTTCATGATCAGGGCCCTGCTGCCATGAAAAGTGCTGGCCACGCAGGGAAGAAAAGAGATATTTTAGCACTGAAGAGAATATTTTTAAAATTAAACTATTTGAAATAGTATATGTGTGAGAAAGTGTATTTGGAGGCGGGGAAAAGATATTCACAACAAGAAATGGGTTGGCTAGCATAGAAGTCCTCTTCCCATTTACATGGGAATCATGACAAATTTATCTTGACAGCATCCTTTTTTATGCACTTCCCATGATGGTTGCCTTCATCTAAGTCCCACTCCATTCATGAAACAGGATTAAGCGGTACTCAGCTCCACTGGCACAAAACCTTTTTTCACCATTGTTCCTATATTATAAAAGTGATAAATGATCAGGTTTTCTCACCCGTTACCTTGGATATTGGGACTAAAGTGAATGGGGAAGAATATACTGTAGTAAAAACAAGATTAGCGTTGATTAGCAAGGGGAATGATACATTTCATGTAGGTCTAATTTTCTGCCATCTCCCAAATACATGTATTTCAACCTAGCATTGAAGAAAGCTTGAAGAGTTTTGTTAGGGGGGGTTTCATGGAGAACTTTCCTTGGGCAAGAGTAGGAGAGCACAAAATCAGTCCATAACTTCAAGGATTGCCACTGCCACATCTAAAGCTAGAAGAATGTGAGGCAAATGTAACCTACAGACCATAATCCAATTAAGTCAAGAAAATGTCCCATTTAAATTAACATGTTTTAAAGTACTGGATGCTACTAAGTTGTGGGTGGAGGGGGAATGTCTGCATTTGGACAGAGCTACAGCATTGCAAGGTCAGGGTCTTCAAAGAAATTCCTCTCCAGAGTACTTACCAGATGAATTTGATGTTCAGATCCCAAGCCCAGCCATCATATAGCAGGTTTTGCTTTTAAAGGACAAAAGCAGGGGTGGGATTCTACCGGTTCTGTCAGGTTCTGTAGAACCGGTAGCTCTAAAGAGCAACAGACATAGAACCGATTCTATGTCTGCTGCTGTTTTGGCCCACCTGCCCGTCCGGGCTCTTACCTGACCTTTATTTCATGCTTTTTCAACCTCAGCTGCTTTGCGCAGCACAGCTGCGATTGAAAAAGCAGGCAAAAAGTGCTTTTTCAAACACTGCGCACCCGTGCAGAGCGCTGCTCAGCTGTCCAGGCTGCAAGCTGATGACATTTCACACGCGTGCACAAAATGTAGATCACCGAACCGGTAGTTACACCAGTCGGATCCCATCCCTGGACAAAAGGCATGATTTATGTTAAGATGATAACAAGGATATTAGAGACAATTCATAGGCCCTCTTCTGATTATTTAGTAGATATAAAAAGTTGGTTTCTGAACTGAACTAACTTTATCTGGTTCAAGGATGGCATTCTGAGGAACTGAAATTCCATCTCTGGTCTTTTTAGGATACTGCCATTATCAAATGATGGAATTGTAACCCTTTTGGTTTTTGCTTAGAGTAGAGGTCTCCAAACTTGGCCACTTTAAGACTTACGGACTTCAACTCCTTCAACATAGCTGGCTGGAGAATTCTGGGAGATGAAGTCCACATGTCTTAAAGTTGCCAAGTTTGGGGACCCCTGGCTTAGAGCCTGGCCTGACTGTCCCATATATATTTCTAAATGGTTTCTGCTGACAGATAGCCTTTGACCAGCTTGCTAGATAAGTGCCCTTATGCTTCTCCTGATGCAAATAGTGCTGTTTGAGGATATCCCGACAGACTTAGCCTCTGGATATCTTTTTAGAGATCTAAAAGTATTACTGTGATGTATGATGGAAAATGGCTTTCCCAAGTTCCCTCCATTGCATTTGATGAAGACCAAGGAAGAAGAGAGAATTGACACATTCTCCAAAGTATCAGAGGGCAGGACAAGAAGTGGAACCTTGTTAGAGAGATCCAACCTAGAAATAAGGAGATCTTTTTTCCAGAACAATAAATCAGTGGAACACCTTGCCTCTCAGTGTTGTTGATGGTCCATCATAAGAGGTTTTCAAAAATAAACTGGAAAAACAGTTGACCTGGGTGTGTATAATCTGCCTTGAGCAGGAGATGGACTAGGAAGACCTCTGAAGTCCTTTTCAGCCCTATGATTCTATATGGTGGTATATTCTACAAACCAAAAAACTTAACTAGCCTCTTCTAAGCCTAAGGGTCTGTAAAAAATGATTATATGACAAACAAAGTGCTTTTCCAAAAAGGTAATTGGACTTTTTTTTGGGGGGGGGGTGTCCTTTGAAAACGTTTCACCTCTCATCCAAAATGCTTCTTCAGTTCTGACTGGTGGGNNNTTTTTTTGGGGGGGGGGGGGTGTCCTTTGAAAACGTTTCACCTCTCATCCAAAATGCTTCTTCAGTTCTGACTGGTGGGGGATTTCAAAGGGGAAAAAAAAAACCCAAAGTCCAGTTGCTTTTTGGAAAAAAAACACCTTGGGACAACCATGACCTGGATGATTGAGAACGTCTACAGACGTGTGACAAACGCGCCTTGCACAATCGCTTCACTTAATTCTCCCGCGGAGAACGTCAACTCTGGCTTTTCCCACGGAGCCTGGGAACGGTACCACTGAAGCTGTAGAGGCCTCTTCTTTTTCTATATTTATGTTCAGCGCCACCTTGTCGTTTCCATGGAAAAAGCGGCCTAGTCCAGACGCCGCTGCCTCCCTCTTCCCGCTCCGGGAGCGATGGCGGAGACGTCTTGGAACGAAGACACGGGCGGGGCGGTTTACCGATCCCGAGACCCCATCCGTAACCTGCGCCTCAGGTTGGTTGCTCCCTTCCCTTCCCTTCCCTGTCGTGAAATGCCCCGAACTCTTCCCGCGGTTCAAAGTTGCCGCTGCCGCCTCCAATCCGTTACTCCAGTCGCCCTTTTGCTTTGCAGCTCGCCCATCGGTCAGACAAACCAGTCTGGAAAAGATCCTGTGGCATCAATATATTTGGTTTCCAAAAGGGAATACCAATATATTTTACTCGTTTTTCTTACAGTAAACTGGTGTAAACTCTCAAAATAACACCTCAAATGCCCCGTAAACGCGCACAGGCGGCAAATCCTGTAATAATGCCCGCCCTCCCCGAGAGAAAAAATCGCGGAGTAGCAACTCTAATGTTCGGTAGTATTGAAAGAAGTGTGTTTAAAGCCCATTGTACTATATAATAAAGATCTTGTCCGATGGCATTTATAATTCACCTCAAGAATGCAGAAATTGTTTTTCCCCCTTAAGTTGGCAGTAGCTTGCATTTATGGGGGTGCATGTTAAAAGTTGCGATAAAAGACTAAAATGCAAGCTGAGATCTGAGGGTTTGATAACAATGTGCCAAATAAGCAGTAAACAACCACAGCAACAGCTGACAGTAACAGGAATAAGAATAAAATAAATGCATAAGACAATTAGCACAAATAACTTAGGGTTAGTATTCCTAATCTAAAATATCAAAAAGAAATAATTTCAGACATGCTACAAAATAATTACAAACATAGCTGCAGTGATATAGAAATAATGTGNAATAATGTGATAAAAATAAATATAAATAAAAGTATGAGAAATTACATGCATTTCAGTTACAGTTACTCTCATTTAGAGATCTATAAACAGTTTCTCTTAGGGAACTCATTTAATTTTAAATATATCCTGCAGTTCTAATTAATATAATCAAGGAGTATAACAGTTAACATATGCAGAATTCAAAATAAGTTTTTAAACAAAGCAAAATTAATATTAGAATATGTCTACTATGTGCTGCAAAACTCTAGACAACTGCTAGAAATCAGCAAATGTTAAGAGTGACTGGTATTCCTTAGCTAACATACAGTTTTTGGAGTTTTACAGTTCTGATACTATATCTCTAACTAAAATTAATTAACAAAAGTCTTCCTCTATTGCACTTCTATGCAAAGAGAAAACATAGCATCTTGTTTTTTAATCACAGCTACTAGATAAAATCAACAGTGCAATATTAATGTTACTGTAAAATCAAAGATAATAAAAAATTAATCTGAAAATCAGGAAAAGTATATTTAAAGTACAAGTGCTCAAATGACAGAACTCACCCCTTAAAATCACTATCACACCTCCATAAAGAATAACAAAAACCTGTATCCACAGTCCTGGAAAAATAATAATTTAAGAGGAAAATTTAAACATAAACATTATACCAAAATGTTATTTAATTCAGAAACCATACATCTACTTATTGTCACCAATAAAGGCTCAGATAATAGAAATAGATAATATATACAGTACTGCTGGAAATGTAATAATTCAGACTGGTGGAAAATGCCTCACAACAGAATGAAACAGATTTTAGATTCTGATTTTTCTTTTCTTGCGACTGTTTTTACTGTTAAGCATCACTAACTATACCTTTTTACAAAGTATACTGAAGTAACATTGTACATAACTGCTCCTGAGATACTTTATACTTTTCATTGGAAATTACACTCAGTTCTTTCTTTAGAAGACAGGCAGACCCAACTCTGGAAGTATGCATTCAATGTCAAAACTGATTTCATATTTTTTAAAAATATGTCTGTTGACTTCAGTTTGGAAAACATTTATGAATTATAATTCTGCGTATAGGTCTCTGCCACAATTGAACTTTGAATTTCTCTTAAGATCTTAAAATGCTGAATTCTGTTTAAGTGGTTAATAAAGTTAAGGGCAGATTATCTCAGATTAGCTAGAAATTTTTATCTTACTATTTTGATTGAAAATTCTTATTATTGTAGTTTCCATTGTTAATTTCTGACTTCATCCTATTGATAATTTTAAATGGATTGATTTGTGATTATTTCCATGTATTCTCTTAATTTAATATTACTGGTAGAATATTAGAGGGATGTTTTTCTTAACATTTTATCGTCTTTATGGTTTGTAAATCCATTTTTTGCATTGCTCTTGTTACACATCCATATTCTATTCTTAAATATCTTTTAAAAGAAAGTAAAATATTTTTTAAAATTCAGATACTTCCCAACTGATAATGATTAGTAGGGACAAGAGTCTAAACTGAACAGTTATTTGGCGTAATCTTCCTCTGCTTTCAATTTTTTTCCCCAAGCAACTGGCTTTGAATGTCACATTTCAGATGACCAAAAGCAATATATTTCTTTCTTGCAGGGTTAAAATTCAGAAGGTTACTTCCACTAGCCTTCTACTACAGCAGCTACAGCAATCTTTCTGCCAATCAGGCCAACAGTTCATCGGCTTGTCAACTTTTCAGCCTTACAACTCAGCAAGTGAGTACTCTTGGCTGGACTTTAAGAACAATGATTTCTGGAAGTCTGGTCAGGTCTTTTAAGTCAAACTGCAAAGTCTGATCAGTATAAAACCAAATAATTGAAATATTCTCTTTGTAGATTATGACCATGGAACCAAGAGATATTTCTGTAGAATTTTGTTTCATTTTTAAACTAACTTTTATTTTGGTGGTCAGAAGATATCATTTATTTTAACAAAACTAATGACCTCTCCTCACCATAATTTTCTCATTTCCTGCATTGCTTTTCTTGTTAAGTCACCAAATTAAATGCTCTATGTGCAATGATTTAGTGTGGCTAACTCCTAAGTTTTTCTTGACTTTGGCTTTGATTCTGAATATAAAGATATTCAAAGTAATAAAATAATCATTAGACCTGCCCAGATGTCATGTATATTAGTAACTAAGCGAAAAATAAATTCTGGAAGAGTTGGAGCATTTCAAGCCATTATTCTTGCCAAGCACAATTTGGAGACTTGTCTGTGTTTCAGGTGGACATTGTCCTGAAGAGGAGAAAGAGGAGGCTGTTATTGGCTGGCAAGAAAAACTCTTCAGTCAAGTAAGTAGATGGGATGATTGTCCCACTAATGATTCTAGAAGTTTTCAGTGCTTCTGGCAGTGCTTATTCAATTTATTCTTACATAAGCCAGATGACTGAGCACTGATTGAAATCTAGATTTCCTTCATCCAAGCATAATGTTCTAGCCTCTTGTCCAGACTGATCATGTGCTGTTCCTGCAAATTTATTGTGTGCTGTTCCTGCAAATTTCACATGGATATCTCATGGAATGTTTAACTTCATTCCAAAAGGCTTCTAGATTGAAAAATAAGAAGCCATAAATCATCTGGATTTCAACACTGGCCTACATTTTTTCTCAGTCACTCAGGTAAAGGTGTTTTGTTTCAAGTGTTCTTAAGCACCAAACCCCTATTGTGAACATTTGGGAGTTTGGGATGCATTGGAAATATTTGAAAAAGCCTATTCTGCTTTTAAAACAATTATTTAATGTTCAGAAAGAATTTTGTACATCTTTAACACTCAAAACAATACAAAAGAAAACTTTTTTATTATCACTTTGAATACCACAGGTATTTTTCTTGCCTAGTTGAACTTCCTTGAACAGGGAGTCAATTTAACAGTACTGTACATCATGTTCATAAGGGCTTTTGCCTTTTCACATTAAATGAAGGCTTCCTTTGTATACTTTCTCATTCAGGTTTTTAGAAACTAATGGCTCAGTCTAAAGGTAGAAATGTTTTGGACTACTTTCAACCTATTTTGTTGAATTGTAGCCTTGGTGAAACATTCTGTCTAAACTGTGTCCCTTTGCTTCTCATTCTTCACCTTCAGTGCACCTATTCAGATATGAGAAATTAAATTAGGTATGAGTCCTGCAGAATTTAGTGGCTTGTTTTTGTGATTTGCTCATGTAACAAATCCAACTATTTGTCTGTTTTTTGCTGGGACCTGTGCTTAATTGATACTGTAGTTCCATGGGTTGAAGATTTTGTAGGGAGGGCTTTGTTATACAAGCAACAATTGTTTTTTTCTACTCTATTTAGTTTGAGGTTGATCTTTACCAGAATCAGTCTGCCTGCCAGAGCCCACTTGACCGACAATACCACCAGGATATCCTAAAATTGGAAGAGTTGGGAGGTCGAAAGAATAAGCGGATCTTCACCTACACAGACCATGACCGCTTCACCAACCTAGAAGAGGTACTAGCTTTTTAACAGAGATGGAAATGGGTTGGAGATGGGATGGTTGACCCAGAGTCCATCCTTTATGTCAGCATTAATGATAGGAAGAGAGGAATTGTTCCTACTAGCAAATATGAAGTAATGTAAAATATGTTTATAATCCTTAAGTAATAATTAATATTGTTAATTGCAAATATAATTCCTTGGCTTAGGGAATAAAGTTCAGACAGATAGTAGCATCTTGGTAATCTTGGCAGATTCCTTCAAAGCTAGACAGGCTTAGATCATTGTGATATTTGGATGGAAGATCACCAGAAAAGCCCAGAATGGTTGGTTAGAGTTGGAAGTGGGAAAAATATATTGAAAGATTGCAATACCAGATCACTTTCATATTATTGCCAAGAAAGCATTTACAGTAATTAGCAGGTGTTCAGTTCTGGAGTAGTGTTTCTCAACCTTGGAAACTTTAAAATGCTTTCCCTTGATGGGCTGCCACTGGAGCCTTTGCTGTCTGCTTTGTACCAAAAGTATTACTAAACAGACATTTCTCTGGGTTGAATGGAACCACTTAGCTCACATTTTTCCTGTTTAAATGAGTATAACAAGCCCTCTTCTTACATTCCAGCATGGTCAGAAAATGACCACTTCTGACAAGGAAGTGCCTTCATATTTGGCAGAAATGATGGCTAATGTGAGGAGGAGGAGACAAGAACGCAGGCCAGTGTAAGTGCAGCCATGGACAATGCTTTGCTGTACAAATCTCTTGGGCTTGAGAGGGGAGTGATTTTGATCCACCCTGGCATTCCGTGGCTCTTCTATATGATCTGCCAAAGCAGAAGGAAACCTGCTTCACTATAGGCAACAATCTCCTTTGCCCCTCTTGGCAGAGAAGGAAACATCCTGAAATCCCGAATTATCACCTGGCAGCCCTCAGAAGAATTCATCAAGAACAACCATGTCCTTAATACTCCTGTGCAGACCATGTATATTATGGGGGACCTAGGACCCCAAGGCAAGTAAGTTTGTGTGTGTATGCACCAAAGCTTTGCAGCCCCATTGATTTTTCTCAGACCCCCACTCCCCAGGTTCCAAGAAGTGTTTGAAGTGGAACAAAAGTCATTAGCACTCCTTGATATAGAACTGAAGGTGACAGCTGCATGAGAACAGTGTCCCACATGTCACCATTTCTGGGGAACTTTTCTCTAGAAGGTTAGTATAGATTTGTGTTGAAAGGGTAGCAAAAACCAAGAATGTGCTGAAGAGATACAGTAATCCCTGCTATATGCTGACCACGTGATGAAGTATCAAGTGAATGAAACCCTTTCTGGCCTAGAATTCAGGTATGGATCAAATTCATTGCAGTCCAGAAGAACAATGGTGGTGCAGTGGTTGGAATGCAGTACTGCAGGCTGCTGACTGCCAGCTGACTGCAATTTGGCAGATCGAATCTCACCAGGCTCAAGGTTGATTCA
>AZIM01000051.1:608322-625519 GCA_000516915.1 Ophiophagus hannah
GTCAACCTTGAGCCTGGTGAGATTCGAACCGCCAAATTGCAGGCAGCCGACAGTCAGCAGAAGTAGCGTGCAGTACTGCATTCTAACCACTGCACCATCACAGCTGTCAGATAATGGTAAAATTAGTCATCACTGGTTTGACTAAAGTGATGCGAAACCAATCCTTTATTATGTCAGGAAAGCATTTATTAGGGAAAGTATCCAGACACATGCCACCAATTCTACAGCTATCACCAGGGCATGCTTAGCTCACCCTGGAAAGAAAGAAAATACAACTAGAAAATTAAAAAGACTTGCATAGGGAACAGCAACAAAAAACCCATAACCCTCTCACAATGATGTGTTTGTGATTCTAACACTGTTTTTCAAGCTTGGCAACTTGAAGATGTATAATCTTTAGCTCCCAAGGAGTTGAAATCCACAAATATTAGAATATCGAATAACAGGGTTTGGAGCACCCACAACTTCTGGAGGCAAGCTGATCCAGTCATTGTTCAGTCACAATTTTGAACAGTTACTGAGCCCTGGTGGTAAGTAACTACCTGTATTACAAAGTAAATTATGTGGGCCTATCCACAGTCATCGGGGAATATTTGGAACCAAATAATATCTACCTGGGCTGAGGTAACATACTGAAAAGGACAAAGATAAAAACCATTCAACAGAAGCCACTTCAGTTCATGCAAGCAATCTCACCTACCTCTTTTGGTTTCACTGCAAGGCGCCCAGTCATATCCAAAGATGGGCGCCTTTCCTTCTTTTTATTGGCTTCTGGAACACTTGCAGCCCCCAGGCTATGGGACAGACTTTTGCCCGATGCAGAGGCTCTTCTTAATTCTGCTAAACTCAAACCCATCTTTGATAAACATGTCTTTTTCAGTTTCTCCAGAGGTTCTGTTTTTATGGACAGCACTGCTAAGTGGTCTCCAACTATGTCTGGGTCAACTTTCAGGGGCTTTTTACCAATATAAGGGACGATCTTCACTGACATGTCATCTGTCTGCGATATGTTAGCTGGTGTGGATTGATGTCGACATTCTGACAGGCCAGAAAGCTCTAATAGAGATGTATCTTCCTCCAGTTCCATATGGGAGTTAACTTTAGCAAGGACTTTGTCTACAATGCGATCCAATTCCATGGCACTGTAGGTTTCGTTTTCTGAATTATCATCCAAAGGCTTTTCTGGGCGGTTGCTGGAGATCTCATTGATAATGATACTGGCTACTTGCTCTGGGAATATCACCTGCTTGGTTGTCATGTCCTTATATAGTTCTTTCTGAGACCCTGATTTCTCCAGGACATTGCTCATGACAGAATGGACAACTTGGTTAACTGCCTTTTCGTACTGTAGATCCAGTACTGGCTTATGATCTGAAGCGACAAGATTGATCTTGTTCTTTGATATCTCTTTTTCCACAGATGTTTTTAGCTGGGCAGCAATTCCATTTACATCTGTTTTAGATAAACTTTTTTTCTTATGAATTCCCAAATCATATTGTGCCAGTAGGATTCTTATCAGGAAGCGGCTTACAATCTCTTCCAGGAAAACAACAGACACCACAGGAGTTTGAGTATCTGGGGATTTATTCAATTTTTTTCCTGCTTCTATATCAGAAATAATTTTTTTAAGAATTTTTTCAGATTCCAGCTTTATCAAACTGGGGCTGGGTATCTCTTTCTCTGAGTCAATGACCAGCTGAAAGTCATGTTTAGAAATCTCACTCACCATGAAGCAAGCAACTCTGTTAGCAAAGTCTTCATTGCTGTTAGTTAAGTCTTCATACAGAGAAGTTTCAGAGTTGGAGTGTTTTAGGATATCCGTGTAAACGGAGTCAACCACTTCTCCAACGGTTCGGCTATCTTCCGAGGCTAAGTCTTCTGAGTCATCATGCTGCCACACTTTAAGTTCACTGTTGGAGAGGAGATTCTGCAAGGAATTAATAATCTTTCTTGCCACTTCCTTCATCGATGCAACATTGCTTGTATCCACTTCATCCAGAGGAAGAGAACTGAATATTTTTGTGAGAAGTTTAACAGCTATCTCCTCTAAGATTAGAGAGGATAAACCTTTCAGGTGGGATCGCAACTGTGTCTGGCCCTCTGACGGCTCTGAACTAGCTCCATATTGATCCTCAAGAGCCTTCTCAGCTTCAATGGCTTCTTGCTGTCGGTTTAACTCTTCCGTAAAGTACATCTGCATTTGATTCCCAGAAATCTCTTTGATCACAATGTCCACAATCCTCTCCAGAAGAATTGTACAACCAGTTCTGATGCACTTTTGAACGTTGGAAGTACTTCCGAATTCTGGCAAAAGATTGTTATAGATTGAGCTGGCTACAGTTTGACTGACAACACGGTTGGGCTGCACACGGTCAAGATACTTAACCTCTGCATTTTTGTTTTTTGAGATTTCAGCCATCACTTTGCTCAGGAGTTTCATGTGAATGAAATCGAATTCTGCACATCGCTCTTCTGTATCGGTAGAGAGCGTTGTAGGAAGAGGGAGGATTTTAGATAAGAGGAAAGCAAGGACATCATAGACAAATCTCTGAGAGACTAGAAATGGACATGGTGTATCTATCTGGGATGGAGTACTGATTTTCTTCACCTCTGTGAACACTTTGTTAGCCATTTCGCCAAATTCAAAAGGTTTAGAGGCTGGATCTTGGAATGTCCTTGATTGTACTTCCTGAATCTGGTAGCCTAAAATTTCTTTCTTTATTGCACTAGCCAATTTTTCTGCAAGTGTCTGACCATTTTCCTTGTCCATGCAGATTGGGACTCCAGATCTCTGATCTTGCAAAATGCTACATAAAGAAGCATGGATAATTTTAGCAATCTCTGCTTTTTCCACATCTGGGAAAGTTTGCCCACCTTCAGGTATTTGTAGCACTTTTACTGGGGACTTTGCAAACTCCTTTAATATAGATTCAATTAAATATTTAAGTGAAGGTTCAGTCCCTTGTTTCCCCACCATACACACACTGGCTGTAGATGTGAGCAATTTGCTAATTAACCCACTAAAGATGTCCTTCAAGAAGGACGCTGAATAAGTATCACCTCCATTATCAAACTGCGTTACCTGAGGTCTTGTATGATAACCTTGTTTTGTTTTACTGAGAAACCCAGTTTCCATTGGCCCTTCAGCTGTGCTTTCCTGTTTTCTGTTCGGAGATCCAGACTTTACATAGACTGTTTTACAAATGTTTTGTACTAAGTCTTCAATAGTTTTGCTGGCGTCAGAACTTGGCTCTTCCTTCAAATGGCCTATAGCAGGACTTCTCTTCCCTTCTTCATTCACTGTTAGATCAGGAGAAGCTGATCTACTATCAGGGAGCCAAGAAGGAAATATTCGATGTAATATCTTAACAAATATATCTCCAAATACAGAACCCGAGGATGGTGGTTCTGGGAGCAGAGTTTCCACTCTGTCAACAATGGTTTCAGCTTCCACAAATGAAAACAAATATGGAGAAGTGTCACCAGTAAACAAAGGCATCAAATGGAAACCAGAAATATCTCTTAATACGACGGAAGCCAATTTTTCTGCTAACAGGCAGCTGTTTGTTTGAAAAGCTTTAAAAATCTCAAACTCTGACCCAAATTGTTGCAGTAATTTTTCATAAATAGAATTACTTATTTGAATCACTTTTTCAGCACCTATCTGTGGAAGGCAGATATTCTCCTCTGTGCTCTGCATGACCTTAACTTCTGACATTTTAAATTCAATTACCAAACCATTTACAAGTTCAATCGCTAGATTTCTCATCTCATTCTCTGATAAATTAGTGTCCTTAGAATATGCCAAAATATTAGGGGAAGACAAGAATTTGCAAAAGAAAGCAACAACCACATCCTCTAAAAACTGGGCAGAATAGATGCGACTGGAAACTTGTTGCCTTTCCTTTTGCCACTTGGAGCACTCAGAAGAATCGTTGCTACTTAAAAATGGGTGGAAGTGAAAGTTTAAAATTTCTCTTATGAGTAATTTCGCAATTTCATGCACAGTGCCGTTCCCCTGAGCCATGAGAGTATTTTGAAGTTCACCCTGAGAGCAACACTTTTGCAAAATCTGATTATACACTGAATTAGCAATGTCGTCTTCAGTCTCTTGATCCATGTCTGGGATTCGCTCCGAGACATTTTCCAGCTTGACTTCATGTGCTGAAATCTCTGTAACAACACAGCGTTTCAAGTTTGCAGCCATCTCGGTGAAATCGGTTTCAGAAAAGTCATCGTATTTGCCAGCATAATCAGCAATGTTCTCTGGATTGGGGAATAATTTTTCCAAGAGCTGGTTAAGCATATTTTCTAAGGCCATGCAAGGAAATACAGTTATTCCAGAGTCTGGAATGTTCCTAGCATCATTTAAGTAAGATGGTGCATATTCTGCTGTTAAAGACTGAAGATGATACTTAAACATTTCATTAATAATGAAACAAGCTATCTGCGTGACATACAAATTATTTAAGCTTTCTCTGTCTTCTGAGAAAGGCTGCTGCAGCAGGACCTCATGCAAAACATCACAATACACGGAATCCACCATGTTCTCTATTGCTTTTTCTGAAATACCAGTTTCATTTTCACTGCCATAAGTGCTGGTCCAGATGGCCTGTTTCAAAATTATTGCCATGATGTCCATCTTAATTTGGCAGAGTCTGCCTTGCAATTCAGATCCATATAGAGCTTCTCCTTTATCGGAAGTTGCAGTAGTATTAGAAGCCAATGGGAAAATATAGGCAAATAACCTATTGATGATAGCTTCTAATACTGGATAAGAGAGCACAGTGATATAGGGCAAATCTGAAGGCTGCTCCCGAGGACCACATTGCTCTTCCATCAGATTTTCCTGGATGAGGCACTTTGCTTCTAATACATTAGATGGGCATGCTGAATGAAGCAGGTGATCTACAGCTTCTTCAATTTTTATAGTGGTTGTTTGACAAGGTGAAGCATCCCCTACCTCTTCTGTATCTTCTTTAGACAGAAAGCTTCCTATAGAAGAACCCTTGTAAAATGGATTCTGGTCTGCTACATTTGCATCTGGCGGAGCGGATCCAAGAGGCTCGTCTGGACCCTCCTGAACATTGATGTGAGCTTTTGCAAGCTCTTTTGTAACCGTTTTTGCCAACCTCATAGCCACATCTCCCATATCTTCCCCAGAGGCACTAAGAGGGATGTCTGATAATGTATCAGAGATTTTTGAAAGCAATTCAGAAATAACATTTCCCAACAAAGAAGTAGGCAAATTTTTACTTTTTCTCTCAATTGCTTCCCTGAGGTCCAAGGGCTTGATTGCAGTTCTATAAACTTCTAATCCTTCCATAGTGTCTCCTGCAGCAGCTCTATCCCAACCAGAAGTCTCCTCGCTGGATACAAAAGCTTCAACGTGCTGTTGGAGGAGGTCTCCAACAAGAAAGCCAGCTAGCTGATCAATGAGGATGTTGCTCTTATTCTTCACATCTCTCTGGACAGCTTCAAGGGAGCCCGATTTCTGTATGATCTTGCTGCACAAAGAATCTGTCAGGTTCTGAATATCCCCCTCAGAATATTGATACTGTTCAGGGTGTGTATCCTTTATAACTCTGATTTCATGTTTTAAAAGTTTCAGCCGAACATCATCGAGCAATTGAGTGGAGAGCTTGCTTAAGTCAGATTCTGACATGGCCGTTTTATTCCAAGTGGATGAAGCATCTCCAGCTGGCGTGGAAGGGAAAATCCTTGCGAGTAGACCAGTGATGAGATCTTTTAGGAACCCTGATGATAACAGGGTGCTAAATGGTGGCCAACTCTCATCCTCGTGGAATTCCTTCACTCTAATAGCATCACTAACTTCTAGTGCAGGTAAACCAGAAACTCTAGACAAATCTCCAGAAAACAGAGGGTGCAAAAGATAATCAGAGATGCCTTTTTCAATCAATCTTTTAACGTTGTCATAAATGGCATTCTTTCTTATGCGGCTGACATCACCTCCTACAATCATCTGTTTTTCTCTTGCTATGTTGTTGTATACAGAATCTACCACATCATCCATGACAGCGGACAACGGGGCTCCAAGAGTCTGTTCTTCTCCTTTCTGCACCCCGCTAACTGAAGCTCTGCCAAACTGCAAGTTGATTGAACTAGCTATCCTTTTAACCACTTTACCAAGCTCAATTTCAGGCTGTCCTTTAGACATTTTCTTTTCATCTAAAGAAGCAGAAAATATTTTAGATAAAACTCTGGAAACAATTTCTTCTAAAAACTTAGCTGGGAAAACCTCAGTAGAAGACACTGAAGATTCACTGATGCTATCCAAAACTGTCCTGACTATATTCTCAGACAAGGCTTCAGGCTCAGGATTTTCCAAAAAGTCTTCATCTTTGGAAAGAAAAGTCTGAAGATGATGGTTAGTGATTTCCCGAATTATGAAGCTGGTCATGCAATCGATAAAAGCAGTATTCCTACATTCCACATCCTTTTGTATAGAGCGTTGTGAGCCAGACTTTTTTAGCATATTTCTGTAGACTGAATCAACCATGTTCTCAATCTCTTTCTCTGAATGTAATCGGCATCGATCATCCTTTTTTGCTACCCAGATTTTGTGTTTTGAAATGGACTTCATTACATGTTTGATTATATAGGAACAGAGTTCATTAAAGTCAACGTCTGACATCTCTCTTTTGTCTTGGCTGCAGGGAGTATCCTCTGAGGGTGGGAAAAGCTGAGTTAGGAGTCGACTTACTACTCTTTCTAAATATTTCTCAGACAATATAGTAACATACGCTGGAGGAGGTGGCTTACTTGTTTTTACTTTAGGAAAGCAGACACAGCGCTCAATGTTTTGGATGATGGGTCCAGGTTTAACGTTTCTGAAAGCACTCTGAGGTAGTCTTCTAAACACTGCTGGTGGCAACTGGTAATCCAAAATTTCTGTCAGGATAATTTCAGCTGCCCTCTCAGCCAGATACTCTATGTCCTTTCCCGTGTCTCCCTCCGCAGCTAACTGGAATCCAAACTCTCTTAAAATGGAGTCAGCTATTCTGCTGACAGTTTGACTATCCACAAGTGAGAAGTATGATTTCTCTTCAGCTCTCTGCAAGACTCCCACACCAGCTTTCTTAAATTCTTCCATCAGTGCATGCACAAACAATATGTTCATCTCATGAAGGTCGATACAAGAATCTCGATCGTATTTGTTCTGCAGTGAAGAAAAGATCTTGATCAAGAGCTGAGAAACAATGTCCTCCAGAAACAGTGAAGAATAAATAGCAGAAAAAAATGGCTGGAGTTGATGATCTCCATGTTCTGTCACTGTCACCACTTCTTTTCTATAGTACTTCTTTTTGCAGCTTGCAAACAAAGGTTTTTTTGCAGGTAATGTGCAGATGGGTGCAACTGGTCTACGCTGCATTGCTGCATCCAAAACGGACCGGTGTCTTTCTCTTTTTCTCATTTGACGCCTTCCTGGACTAGTTGCCCTAGATTCTGATTTTCTATTTCGTGATGAGGAACACATTTCATTTTTACCATAGCGGGCATGCTTTTTATTAAATGCTTGACCGTGTCCTTTTCTAGAGCCTGGCTTTGTGAATTCAACCATCTTTTTTGAAGAAGTTCTCATTTGTCTGGGATGCTCAATGCTAAAGGAAAGCTCTGTCATTACAGGTTTTACCAGAGTGTGAGCTAAAACATCCAGGGCTGATTCACAGGAAGACACTCCTGACTGAGCCTCCACCCATGGCTCCTCTATGTATCTAACATCATATGTGAAAAGGGAGGTGCTGGAATCAGACTCGTGGACTTTAAACTCTTTATATGAATAGGGCAAGACTTCATCATCACACTTCCTCACATCACAAAGCTGTTCATTTTCTGGAAACTCATCAAAAGCAAAAGAGCCCGTAAAATTATCTGTCAAGAGGCATTTGTCCAAAAGTGCCCGGATCAGCTTTTCACTCACAACATCCAAGAGGACAACAGACTTGGGAGACAGACCCAAGTTGCTGTTAAATAGGTCATTACTAAGTTTGCAAGCATGTGGACACATCGAGGAATAAAGTAGCTGTTTTTTAGTTGATCTATTCATATTTTGATAAGGCATGATATTTTGAGAGCGGGCATCTGGGTAGGACCCGCCAAAATCATTCTGTGACTGATCAGGCCATAACGAATCTAAAATGATGTGCAGAACTTTGTTGACAATATTTTTTGACTCACTGGTTTTCAGGCTACGGATGAAACTGTCCAAATTAGAAGCAACATTGTTTAGCCTCTTGTTTTTAAGGGCTATTTGATCCATTGTTGAGAGATAGGACGTCCTTTTGACATCACTGGAGCCTCTACAATCACCCCTGGAAGCTCTACTTAAGCGAGGTGAAGAGATCAAATGCTGTTGAGAAAAACTATCTCCAATTCTTTCTTGGTTTGCACATCTGCTTCTCATTTCAATTTCCAATGACAATACATTATCAANACATTATCAAAGTCAACCAAACATAGAGGTGGGACAAAAATTCTCCTTGATCTCCTAGCCTGAAAACTTTTTCTGTTGAAACTCTCTTGCAAAATGTTTCGTTCACACAAGCTATTGATGATAACCTCAGAAATGTGGAATGCTAACTCTTCAATGTTCATAGGAGGGTTTTTAGAGCCTCTCAGTCCATGTTCAGGACAGCAAGCATCCACAGAGCAAAACATTGAAAGGGACTTTTCAAAAAACTCATTTTTTTCTGGCATGTTGTGGCGTGCACTGGGACTTGAAATGCTGTACAGCACATTGGAAAGAACTGCTTGAGTCAAAGGTTCCCAAAATACATCATGGCATGAAGACTGTTTTCTACCAGAAGGCAAATATGTATTCCTCCATATTTGCTCCTGAAGCCACTTCGATTCAGACTGGATTATTTCTTGTTTCCATGCTGGCAAAGAAGTCCTGCAGGATACTTCATCCAAAGCATCTACGGAAGTAATCATGAACAGGTTACTATTTCACATCTGGGGTACAATAGTTGAAGATGTAATTTGAGAGATGAAACATTAGGTTGCATAGTTTTCCTGCCACTGGTACCTTTTGAGCTAAATGAATGGATTTATCAAAATAAATTTATGGCAAATGCTACTTCTCACAGAAACATAAATTCATATACTGGATACACACAAAGGAATTATTATACAACACTGGAAAGATAGATCAATGTCTAACATATAACAGTGAATTGTTGATATGTGTGAATTGGTTCTTTTTTCATAGGGGGCAAGGAAGAGGATTTTCAAGCAATTTAGTTAAAATCTTTTAGAGACGGAAATGTTTCTGATCTAAGGAAATGTGAGCTATACAGCTTATTGAACATTATCTGCTACAAAGCTCTCAGACTAACCTCTAGTTTGGAAGGTAATCAGTTCTTTGATGACACTCAAAACAATGTGGTTGGCTAGCAGAAGAGTCTCACGGGGATCTGGAACATGAGCACAGGCCAGAAGTTCTAGTTCTTTATATTTCTCTGGACTCTTGCATTTGAAGATATGCTGCTTACTCTCCCATTTTGAGAGAAGACTGCCACTATCCAGCATGAGGCAGCTTTCTTCTGTCAGCGTCTTGTCACTGGAATCACTCAACCTGATTTCCCAGCGACTGAGTAAGCTTTGCTTCTTGTGCTTTGGTTCTACAAATTTGGAGGAGCCTGAAGATCTCAGGTGAGATTTTTCCTTCAATGGAGAAAGATGTCTGGATTTCTCACTGTAGCTGCTTTGCACCATAGGCACATCTTCCACTCCAAACTCACATAGGAGGGTGTTGACAATGGTTTCAGCTGTATGGCCAAGCTTCAGAGGACAGTAGGCAGAATAGCAGGTGCTTTCTGGACCTGCAAAAGTATATTTCCCTGCAAAGGATTCATTGTGAGGAAGTGGGTTGGCCTTCTTCTGATGTCCCATTCCAGCTTGCTTAGGAGTAGCTTCACAGTCTGCCGTTTTCTTAAATAGCTTTTCCAAAATGCTTCCCTCAGGGATAGAGCTTTGTCGGGGAAGCCAATCTTCCTCAAGGCAATCTAGTTTGACTTGACCTTTATCCTGTCTTCGTCTTCTGGGATGTCTTGATCTACCTTTCTCTCTCTCTGATGCAGCATGAGCATCCCACTCCGAATACTTAAAGACAGAAGGAAATTTAGCTGGGGCTTCTTCTTGTACTTCATTCTCCTCCTCTGAGTAGATTACCATGCCGGGAACATTGATTGGTGGGAAACAATCCCTTGTATCTACCCTTCTGTAAGTTTTAGAAGTTGTTTTCACCCCTGGTGTTTTAAACTGATTCTGGGCAAGAGCCCTGTCCTTTGCAAATGCTCGGCCTGACATTTCTAGCTGGAGGTTCTCCACCATTAATTCAGAGGTGATCTCAGTAAGGCTTTCATTGCAACGATCCAACATGACACTTATAGTCTCGCTTGCCACCAAGCTTTCAGAAGAGCTGCTAAATAGATTGGCCTCCTTGTGGAGTAGCTCTCTGTCCAAAGTGTGCTTAATAATTTCAAGAATGCTGCTGACAGCATTGTTGGCATACACATTCAATTCAGAGTGGAGCATTTGCACCTGCTGGAAAGCAGTTTCAACACACTCCCTGGTGACAGCACCACCCAACTTGCTGAAGTCCAGAAAGTTATGGGTAGATCCTAAAGTAGGCAATGTTCCTTTCCCAGGGTCTCCCTGCAGTTTGTTTCGTAATGCTTCTACGGTTGTTTCTGCTATGTTTCCTACATGACCTGAAAGAGAATCTAAGGATCGTGTCAGTTGTGCAAAACAAAGGCTTTCTAATGGGAATTTCACTATTTCCAAAAAATTACATTTAAAGTCCTGTTTAAAATGTCGAACCACAAAAGTCTCCAGTGTGATGACAATACATTCAACTGTTTCTTTGGCTATTTTGTCAATTGTGTTCATAGCACTTTTCAGTGAAACATTATAAAAAGGAAATTCAGGTTGAGTGAATCGATGCTTTGGAATTTTTGCACATCCTTTGGGTCCTGCCTGGCTTTTTCGTCCCAAAAAGCTATATTTATCTTGAGAAGTAGGAACACTGCATAATAAGCATCTGTGAACATTTTCAAACACGCTTGCTACAATATCTCTGGCAACAGAGCCAATCTCTGCCTGAGAATCGCTGTGGAAAAGCCTAGGGCCATCAACCTTTTTAAAACTGCAACAGAATAGTCGCTCGCTGAGCTCACCTGGAATCTTCTTCAAAATGCAAACAGAAGGTTCTAGATCTCGAGTTCTCATGTAAACCTCACTTACAATATTCTCGGCCACCTGCTGCATTTTTAGGGTTTCATTTATGTTTGCATCTGTAAATAGCTGCTGTTCAAAAATTTCTCTTAATATGCCTTCCTTCGGAAGGATATGATTGAGGTAACAAGCATAATCTTCATAAAAGAGGCCTTTAGGCTTTCCCTGGAGGTCTTTAGTTGTCATTTCAAACTGGAAGAGCATCTGGGTAGAAGGAAGTCCATCATTTTGGGAACGGTTCAAAGAAGCCTGTTTATGCATATGAGAAATCTGCACATCATCCGTGTGTAGATCATGCACAACAGAATTAATGAGCTCGCTTGCTTTGGAGATCTGCTCTGACGACAAGGTATTGACTTGAAACATAGTTCTGTGATAATTTTCTGTTTTGAATTCATCAATAATATTTCCCAACACTTTGCTTACTACGTCTTTCGCATACACTGTCAAGTCAGATTTTGACAAAGTCCCTCTCAGGAACGAGCTTTCCGAATCATCTGACATTGCTCTTGGCCTACTTATTGTGTTACTGCCAGTTTGCATGTCACATTGAAAAGATGACTGCCCTTTCCATCTCTGTTGCACAGAGGGAAGGACCTCTTCCAAATGAGATGCAGCAAAACAGGCAATTTTATTCAAAACGCTTTGAATGAGTTCTTCACTCAAGGACTGTGGAGAAGGTTGGAGTTGAGATACTGCCAGAGTAATCTTTTGGATGTCTGACGAACCTTTATTGATGACTGAATTATCTGTTTCTAACTTTACTGCACTGGAGCTAAACAGTGTGTCCACAACTGCTGAATACATCTTATTAAGTATCCCATCCACAATCTCACCAGCTACATTACAAGCATTTGCCTGAGATGCAGTGTCCATCATTCCGTTATAGTGCGAAGACTTGGGTTCAGAATTAAAAAATACAGAATCATTATTAAAAGAGGGCAAAAGTCCCAGATCTCCCATTATTCGTTGGGTAACTTGGTTGAGAACATCTTCCACACTTGCCAACAATGGAAAACCTCCATGCTGTCCAGGTTGTTGTTTCTTAAAAATCCTTTTCAGAACTCTTTTTTGAATCTCATTTTCAGTCAAGGCTATCTGAACAGTTATGATCTTGAGGAGGTCATTCATAATTTCGTTGGCAGAAGCATTTTCTTCATGGGGGAGGAGATTTTGACAAGAAAGCATCTCCCGTTCCAGGTCCTTCTGAATTACTTTAACAATGGTGCAAGTCAGTTTTTCAGCACAGAGCCTTAAATTATATTGAGAGTCCTGAACTGCTAATTTTGCTGTATCGCAGTGGTTGCCTGTGTTTTTTTGTGCACTTGATATTGAATATCCACTTTCAAGACGAGATGGCTTTACTTGCTTAGCAGCCATTCCCAGTTCAGATTCTAGTTTACTTTCAACAAACATTTCCAGTCTGAGGAAGACATTATCAACTAAATATTTTGCTATGCCTTCAGGAGAAAAGTCTTTTATTTCTGGAAGTTGCTTAGCGCTAAATTCCGCCAGTTTTCTGCCACATGTTTTTTCAGCTTTTGATACACCAGGGAGTTGATGCTTACTTCTTTTGAGATCTGGAAAACGACTCTTGTGTCCAGCCTTGGATCCACGTTCTTTCAACTGTGCCAGAGGCTCTACAGTCTTCTGCACAAAATCATAGAGGAGGGACTGGAGTTGAGATGAAAGTGCCCCCTTCATATTCAGAGCAGCTGCAAGACCAGAACTCAGATCTTCAAACACAATATCCACCAAGTCATTGGAAACCAGCGAAGCATCGGATTTCACCCCAGCTGGGGTGGACAATGATTTTTTTGTGCTGCAATTTGCAGCCTTGGGAAACTGTAATTCCCCCATTCCAGAGTTGTCCATATCTAACATTATTGTCTGAAAGATTTCATTTAAAAGAGTTTCCACTGTGTTTTGGATTTGGGTCTGAAGATCTCTTTTATAAGTAGGGTTTTTCTTGAAAACTTTTTCCAATACACTTTCTTTCCGTGGTAAAGAGGTCTTTGCTTCAGAAAGATGTTCTTGGGGGGCAAAAATAGTCAAAACCATGCTGACAATTTGGGTAGCAGCTATGCTTTCGGAGAATATAACGGGAGGAGTTGAAATTTTATCCACTTCCTTATCCAGCTCGTGCTTTACGTTTTTCAAAATCAACCTAGCCACATCACTGGCATATGATTTTAAATCTGAGAAAGACAACGATACTGCCTGTTCTGGTTTTTCTTTTGCAGCTAAAATAGAATTATTGTAGGAGTTAAAAATATCCTCTAAAGAATTGGGCAAATTACCATGTTGGTTGGCTAGGATTCTTTTGAATTCTTCTTGTAAGGCTGAGGAAAAGTCTGAACTAATTGACATTTTTAAGTTTTGCACATCCAAGCATAACTGAGATTCCACTTTGGATATGACAAAGGATTCCAGTTTCGCTATAAAAATTTGCACTAAATCATTAACCAGATCTGACTTAGATGGATGTTCAGGCTGTCTAATGTGCATTGGTTCACACATGGTTTTTCTGCTACTCTGCACTTCTTGTGGAAATTCTGACTCAAAGGACTTCTCGGGGTCTCTGAAATGCACTGTTGGTATACTTTTGCCAGCTTCTGTGGGCACACTCAGAGGAAGAATATCAGTGAAAACGAGGCTAGATTGTCTGTTGCTGATGTCTTGCATGTCAGATTGAGCAATGCGGGAAAGAATTTGGAACACAGTTTTTACCAGATCGTTTGTAAAAGCATGTACCTCTGTGTCAGAGATTAGAATTTGACCAATGATTTCACTTTGTCCTTTGCAGGTAGGTTGCTCCTCTGCCTGCTGCCGGCTCATGTTCACTTGGCTAAGAGATGAAGGACGAGCACTGGGGGGGTAGACTGTTTGCTCCGCCCAAACATGCTGGAAGGTTTCCTTTAAGAGATTTTGCACCATTTCAACGATTGGCAATTGTTCTTCCCCTTTAAAGTCGTCTTCAATTTGTTTCAAGGCCTGCTCTAAAGTGCATTCAGGAGCTGTCATCCCTTGTCTTGCCTTCGACCTTGGGTCAGCGAGAAGTGTAGCAGTTTCCGGACTTTTCATAGAACAAAAAATGGCATTTTGCACAAGAGTGTCCAAGGTACTTTCTGTCTTCTCTAGATATTTTGACTGAACTGTCGTATCGTTGTCCAGAAATTCCCCATCATCCTGCAAAGCAGATTTGGAGTGAGACCGGCTTCTCTGTCGTGGTTCAAGACCAAAACCATCGTATGCAAGCTTTTGAACCTTGCTGGTTTTTAATTTCCCATCCTGAAGCCGTTTATCTTTTTCTTCCTGTTCAGCTTCAGAGTAAATGACCATGCCAGGCACATTAACAGGAGGAAATGGTTTTCTTGTGTTTTTCTCAGCTGTAAAGAGCATCGTCGTGGTTTCAGAAGCTTTGTGGCTGGGAGGCTGTCTTTGTATGTTGGGGCAAGAGCTGGGTTTTGCTGATGGAGAGAGAATCCTCAGTTTCTCAGTATTTAGATCATTGAATACATCGTTAATGATCTGGATGATAACTGAGCTCTCTCTGGATGGAATCATTCCTTCTTGGCTCACCTGCCGCTGGATGTAGCATAGGATGTTGCCAATCATCTCTTCCACATATTGAAGGATGTTTGTCTCTGAAGAGGCAACTGTTTTGGAAACTATCTTGCGAATGGTGTCTTTCACAATGGCATTTGCGGCTTCGGATTCTGCTGTGTGTGGCGGGACTGCTGCATAAAGTTGTTCTAGCGGTATGCCAATTGCTTTGATTTTAGAAAAGAGTTCAAACTGGGACACTTTCGTTTGGCTTGACAAAGCAAAGACCTTCAGTTTGTCGATAATAATCTGAACAATCTCCTCAGCAATGCCCAGCATAGACTCAAAGGGCAGGGTCATCTGAGCCCTCCAAAAAGTTGGATCCGAGTCAGTATATTTCTCAGAGGCTGAAAGGCACATGGCTTTCCATTCTGTGGAGAAGTCATCTCTGGAAATGGTTTCATAATATTTCTTCTGAGCAGTGCAGTGGAGTTTACTGAGCACATTTTCAACAATATCGCTGGCGACAAAACTGGCCACCCTTGAAACCGAACCAGCAACTGGGGGCTCGGCAGAATGGCTGCCTAGCAAGCTGTCGGATATGGATTCAAGAAGGACTTCCATTGAAATAGAGACAGTACAAGCTGTACATCCCAGGTCACCTAATATTTTTTTGAAGATGTCATCCAGAATCACTGCAGTAACTTTGGCAAGAGGCAACTTCAGGTCACTGAAAATAGTCTTAAGGTCCTTCACATCAATGGTCTCCCTTTGGCGAGTAGAGCAATTTGGTGGCTTCTGATCCCTTCCAGCAGATGGCAACTCTTCTGAATCAGTGGTCATGGTCATTTCAGTTTTACAATGGAGCCCTTTTGGCATTGTGTGCTTTTGTTTGCTGGGGTATGCAGTACTAACATTGTCCAGATCATCTGTAGAACTTTTCTGCATCTGGGAGAGGTGGCTGTCTGATTTGGAACTCTTCATGCTTGGTGTGGTAGACAGAAGACCATTGTCTTTAGAGGGAGAGAAAAAAACAGCTGTTTTCCCTCTCTTAAATTTTCCCTTAAGGATTTCACTATCTAGAGACAGGTGGGTGCTCTTGGTAAAAGAGGTAAAGGAAGACTTTGAGGAGAGCAAAGAGGTTGACACTGGTTTCCCACTAGTAGAACAGAATTCACTCGGAGAGCTGGTGGTAGGTTTCATACTTGTGTTAGTAAAGCTGACTTTCCTACTGGCAAAGGATGGGAGGCCCCCATAACTTTCACAAAGGTCTTCATTGCAACTGGTACAGCTGCTGGAGTTCTCTGAAGATACTACAGACTCCTCAGAGATTGTGTACACCCGTGTCCTGACCCTCTCTTCAAATTTGGTGAGAGCTGGATAGAGGATACTTGTGACTGCTGACACTACCCACGTCATGATATTCTGGATGATGTTATTCAGTTCTGAAGAAGATACCTAATAAGAAGCGAAGAAGTGTTATATAACAGGCAAAAGACCTGTGCATCACTTCAAATAAGGACTTTCGGGGAAGGACAAACATCTATACCATCTCCTGAATGCATTTCTGCTGAACCAATAGTTCTGTATGCATGTTCGACCTTGATCTATATCAAGGACATACAGGTAGTCCTTGACTTATGACTGGTTCCAAGGTATGAGGGAGCCCTGAAAATTACAACCCAATTTTGAAGTTATGATGGCTGCATCTGCCCCATGGACATGTGATTGCATTTTGGATGCTTGGAAACCAGCTCACCTGGTTCAACAAAAGAGATAATTTTCATTTGTTCCCAGAGTTCCATTTCCATTCAGGAATAAAGGGGAAAAAGAGTTGAGGCAGCTATGGAGAAAACTTGCTTGTGTGCTGATGGTTCCTCAGTGATTGGGATTTAAAGAGGAAAGCCTCTTAATTTTCTTTTTGTCTCCAAATCTGGACTAGCATACAGCCCTACTTACATAATGTTAGAAATCAGACAATTTAGTTAACGCACTGTGCAAAGCCAAAATTGAGTAACTCGGGTAAAGATGTTGTGTAAATGTGATCACATTATACCTGCAAGTTTCCTCATATGCAGAAATTTTATGGGGGATAAACTGGCAAACAGAGCTCTAATGTCTAATTACACTTTTATTAACATTTAGGTTCTTTATGAATCAGATGGTTTTGGACAGCAATAGCACATAGACTTATTTACCACTTCAGAGTGCTTTACAGCGCTCTCAAAGCCAGGGGTGTCAAACTTGTGGTTCGTGGGCCGGATGTGTCATGCGCTGGCCACGCCCACCCCCAGTTTAACGAAGGGGGAAAATCGCGATACGTCATGTAATGACAACGTGACGCCACAGGTTTGACACCCCTGTTCTAAACGGTTTACAGAGTCAGCATATT